>JAOWBN010204499.1:0-14458 GCA_028565015.1 Pinguicula moranensis | reverse complement strand
TTGCTCTAGGATCTGAAAAGGCCAAGTCAAGCTCTATTGTTGATCAATAAAATGGAAGATCTAGTCTAGCAGATGGAACTTTCGCAACTTTATTTTCCGTCGTTCGTTTTTATTATTGGCCGTGCAGGTATCTGGGAATAAGAGTCAACGATGCAGGATTTGGTTCTTTCAATAATGAGGAAGTTGCCTCTTTGGACAGACTTTCTTATGTATGATCCATTTCACATGTTGGCTACATCCTTGCAAAATATTATCAAATTATCAGTTTTTAGCATCAGAAAACAAATCAATATGTACGACATAAACGGGGTTAAACGTATTGCACTCATGTAACATTTTATATTATCAAAAATAAACATGTAACACTTCCTACATGTGCACATTATTTTTTTCTTGAACCGTACTAAGACACAACCAGATGCAACGTTCTCACAATCAAAGACTCGCCTTGTTTTTTCTTCCCTTCAAAGTTCAAACATACTTGTTGAGAACAATTGTCCCACATGGATAGTGGATGAAGAATTTGATGGATTTAAATATAGGAACACCACATTAATTGGTATGAGGACTTTTGGGAGTAAAACCTAAGAGTATAATCGTGAGGGCTCCGGCCCAAAGTGGATAATATCATACCAATGTGTGGTGTCGGGTAGGAGTCAGGAAACCAAATCTTAACAATACTTTTAAGCCACGTGGTGAATAATTGGATCTGCTCGAATCGCGGTGCGCCACACCCTTTCCGAATAAACCCAACGCGGGCCAGATCCCTGTTAAACTCAAAACTATAAGGGTCCGTTTGATAGCAGGATAAAAGTAATACCGCAATTTTGATGACTCCACCATTCCCGCGGGATTGAAAAACGCACACAGCATTTGGTACACACATTTTGGCGGTGATTCGGATTATTGGTAAAAGTAAAAAACGTGTTTGGTGATGCGGGTTAAACATCTGATAACTCTGTCACCCCATTAATTTTTATGTGATTTACCAAATTAACCCTCACACCCACTCTATATATACCTAAAAATTACTAACCCTAGCATCCCCCCATTTATCTTTCCCTTGACTATGAACAATCGCGATGATTTCGACCGCATCACAAACTTGCAGTTCTCGCTCCCGATGAAGTTATTAGGCCCCGACTGGGTTCTCACTTCGCGTGTATGCCCGTCTATATGCGGAGGGGAAAATGCCACAAAATAGTCCATAATTTTTGGTTCTTCTCCGGCCGAGCCAGAATCATCCAAGACAAGAACATGCAACCGGAAAATAGAACTGCAACTAGGCAACTGGATAGAAAACCATATCTTTGTCGACGATCCCGCTCCACCAGGAGCCCTTGCTGAAACCCCCATCCAAAATGAGGACGAACCCACTCCCTCGTCTAAGGTTACACCAGAAATGTTCAAGTCGGATAGTGAAAGACGGGAAATATAAAAGACTTTTATACCCAACTCTATCTAGCAAAATGTTTTTGTTCGATGAGATTCTTGTTAAGCAAAATTTTTATTTATGGGCTTTCACCCGGAACGTTTTTTAGTTTAGTTTGGCTTACCTTTTTAAAATGCATGTTCTAGTGGTATATTATGCAGATCAATTAGTGAATCGTAGTAAATTTAATGTGGAAAATTGAGTTATCAAGATTTAATTTTTCTCCGTTACATTGCTCATGCTCATGGTCAAGAATGTACAAGGTCCAGATGTTTTAAATTTGTCTCATTGACCTTTCTCTAGTCTCATCATTGAACTGTATATGGATGAGCATTTCTGCTAACCAACATTTATGGACTTTGTTATAAGCTTAGATGATCCAAATATCTATTTTTGACTTTCAGATCTTATTAATATTCTTTAAAATACTGTAGGTAGCAAAGGAAATCGAGACAAAGCCGAGGTTCCAAAAAGATTTCCTCAATCAGCTGGTATGCGATAAATCTCTCTAATTTTTCAAATGACCTCCGATTAACAGTCCCAACGCAGATAGAATGCACACAGAAAGATCAAGTCTTCCCTATGTCAGATGCAGATAAAATGAGAATATATTTATTACAACGACAAAGTCTGACTACTTCAAGATAATTTTGGATGAACTTCGGGCAACACATGGTGAACAAATTTACATGGAGCTTCAAGTCAGGATCCCCATTACTTATAGTAATCTGGCGAGTGAAAGTTGGGTTATACAACAGTAATTCTAATGAATATCTAGTCATTTTGTATTTGGTTGGCTTTTACCATAAGAATGCTGGTATATTAATAAACTTTTGATTTCTTTTTAAAAAAAGAAGAATCAAGAGCGAGCATTTGTCCCAAACTTGTTGTACAAGATTCACAAACACAGAAATAACTTAACAAATAACGTAACCAAGAATTACCTCCCATGGTTGTCTTTCAAAATCTTCAACAGCTTCAAAGCACAACGATCTCATAATCGTACGAATCTTCTCTCCTGAAGGAAACCACCCATGCTAGATGATTTTTTTTAAATTCGACAACCATGTGACCTTGGAGGTATATATTTAACTTGACCCATTACTGAGCAGACCCTCTACCACTTAACTTTCTAGCCATAGGTAGGTGGTATTGGATTTGAGTTCAATTCAATTCAATCTCATAAACCCATATCCATTATTAGCTCAATTAAGTGGAAGCCCATGAGATAATTTTTAAAAAAATAAGCTTTACAATAAACATTTTGTAAAAATAATTCTAAACAAAAAAAAATCCAATAGGTCGATCTGGGAGGTTTGTCCACCTCAGATTAGTTGTGCATCTCATTACATATCAGGATCACTTCAATTTGTAAGAACATCTTCCATCGTTTTCTGATTTGATATCCATTCGAGGGGAATAGATTGCTTTATCATTGTTTATCCAACTCTGTTATTTCGTACTTGAGGTACAGGATTGAACAATAATTTGGAACTGAAATCAAGCAAATCCCTCCGCACATAGATCAGGCTATATACTGTCAATGATCTGTAGCAGCTGTTAATTTATTTTATCAATTGTAATTTAGTAATTGTAAAATTGTAAATTGACTAAAAGCCCTCAGAATTAAATAGGTACAAAGTTCCTCAATTAAAATTACCCCCCTAATCTTTAACATAAATGCATAGATACCAACACTCCCCCTCAAGATGGGCGGAAGATATCAACTAAGCCCATCTTTTAACAAAGTCTCTCAATATCTAGGGAACTAAGGCCTTTAGTCAATACATCAGCAACTTGTTCCCTTGTGACTATGTGACTCAGCTCCAACAACCCACCATTCAACTTCTCTTTAATGAAGGATCTATCAATCTCTATATGCTTAGTTCTATCGTGCTTAACTGAGTTATTGACAATACTGATTGTTGACTTGTTATTGCACCATAATTTCAACTGGGACTTCAGGTCCATCTTGAGCTCCACAAGTATCGACCTCAACCGAATCATCTTAGTAACAGTCAGGGCCATGGCTCTATACTCTGCCTCTGCTGTAAAACGAGGCACTACTAGATATTTCTTACTTTTTCGATAGACTAGATTGCCTCCTACAAACATGCAATATCCATATGTGGACTTTTTGTCATCAGCATAGCTAGTCCAGTATGAATCGCAGTAGCCCTCAATGTTCAAATGCTCATTCTTTTTGAAGATCAATCCTTTCCCCATTGCACTCTTCAGGTATCTCAATATTTGGTACACGGCATTCAGATGACCCTTTATAAGGTCATGCATATACCTGCTCACCACTCTCAAAACGAATGATATATCCGGTTGGGTATGGTTCAAGTATATCAGTCGTCCTACCAAACTCTGATACCATTCTCTATCAATTGGCTCACCTGCTTCTGAACTCAACTTTAATCTTTGGTCAATCGTCATCATAAGGCTTGCAGCCCAGCATGTCTGACTCTTGTGGCAAATTTAGAACATACTTTCTCTGGGACATAACAATTTCCTTTGGATCACGAGCCACCTCAATCCCAAGGAAGTACTTCAGCTGCCCCAAGTCCTTCACTTCAAACTCCTTGCTAAGTTTCACCTTCAGCTTGCAATCTCACTCTCATCATCGCCAGTAATGATCAAGTCATCTACATATACTGTTTGCATCGTAGTATGACTATCATCCTACCTGAAGAATACAATATGATCAACACTGGTTTGCTGATAATCCATGCTAATCATAGCTTTCTTGAACCTGTCAAACCAAGCTCGAAGAGATTGTTTCAAACCATACAATGATTTTTCAAGCTTGCAAACCTGAACCGCTGTCTGAATGGTGCCAAATCCTGGAGAAATCTCCATGTTCACCTCTTCTACCAGATCGCAATAAGAAATACATTCTTCGCATCGAGCTGGTGCAAGTTCCATCCTTTGTTCACTGCTATAGAGACCAGAGTCTTGATTGTACTCATCTTTGCCACGGGTGCAAAAGTCTCATCATATTTAATCGCATACACCTCGTTGTACCATTTGGCTACCATTCTTGCCTTATAGCATTCCGATTTGCCCTTCTGGTTCTTCTTCACAGTAAATACCCACTTACATCTAACAGCCTTCTTACCCGGCGATAGTGGCACAAGCCGCCAAGTTTTATTCTTTGAAAGAGTCTCAAACTCCTCTATCATTGCCTCTTTTCATCTCAAGCCTGCCTTAGCAACCTGCCAATACTTACGAATAAAGACAATGTCCAAAGATGCAATGCATGCTCCATATGCAGGAAGTATATATGAGTAAGAGACAGAGTGAGCAATATCATAGGGATGAGTATCAGGGAAAAAACCATATCTGTTTGGCGGGACCCCTGCATTTCTACTAGTGGTCCTCCTAACAGTAATATCAGGGGTAGGAATATCAGGGAGAGGGGTAGCATCACTTGAAGGGACTGATGAAGGTGCTCCCAGAGTCGAAGCAGGCAATGACCTTGAGCATGGAACTGGCACAGGTGACTCGGGAACCTCTCTAGTCTCCTCTCTCCTCTGCTACTGGGTGTGGGGATAATGTCTCGTATATACCAACGGTGGCTCCCCCTATCTCAAAATCTCTTTCTCTACTGTTGTCGACTCACTCAATGGGCAAGGGTAGGAAATGTCTCACACTCGTACTATCACATATCCCTCCTACCACTGCTGCTCTCATCTCTACTTTCACTGTTATTATCCCCCTCCCGTTGTACACCATTAGGAGAGCCCTAAAAGGAGAGGAGGACCCCTGCTAAAAGTACGGTTCATGCTCCCGGAATGTAAAATCCATACTCACAAACCATCTTCACTCAAACGGACTCCAGCCACATATCCTTTCTGAGTTGTAGAATATCCTACAAACACACTCTTAATGGCCCTCGGATCTAACTTTCCAACCTATGGCCTATTATCATGTACAAAACATACACAACAAAAAGTTCTCAACTGAATGGTGTCACCTCTTGTACCATTCCAGATCTGAAACGGAGACTTCCAATCCAACTGACGGGATGATATCCTGTTAATTAGGAATGTGGCTGTAAGAATTATTTGTCCCCATAGGTATTTTGGGACATTCATTGTTAACATCATACTCCTATCCACCTCAAGAAGGTGGCAATTTTTCTCTCAGCTACCCCATTTTGCTATGGTGTGTATGGGCAGGCGGTTTGATACTTAATGCCCTGTAATAACAAATATTCTTCAAATGTCCTATTAGTGTATTTTGTCCCATTATCAGACCTAAATCCCTTCACTACTGCACCGTATTGCGTTTGTACTCCCTTGTGAAAATCCTTAAAACAAACAAACACATTACTCTTATTTTTCATCAAGTATAGCCAAGTGACATGGAATCAACAATCAATGAATGAAAAAAATAAAGAAATCCATTGAATATTGTTGTGGGACAGGGCCCACATATATCTGATGTATTAAATCAAAAACAAGCAAACTCCTACCACCAGAGCTAACATAAGAGCTTCTTGTATGTTTGCCTAACTCACAAGCATCACAAAGTAGTTTTTCCTTATTGACTGCAGCAAACAAACGGGGATAAAGTCGACCCAAAGTCAAGAATGAGGGATGACATAATCGCCTATGGTAAAGTAATAAGTCCTCCACAATATTGTCTCCTATAGGTCTCTCCACAATAAATGAAAGGGCCGAGTTCAATCCCTTCCAGTCCATGTACCACAGTCCACTATGCCATGTCCCAGTCCCAAGCACCTTGCTTGTCCTATTCTCCCGGAAGATCACTTGAGGAATATCAAACAACACAGTACAATTCAATTGGTTAACAATGACATTTATGGGCAGAAGGTTCACAGGGAATAAAGGAGCATGCAAAACTTTGGACAAAGTCATAGTGTTGGTACAGTGCATTGTACCCTTACCCACCACTGGCAGATCAGTGCCATCGGCTGTCTTGATACTCAACGTATTTTCTAGAGGACTATAGGAACTAAAATCCCTAGCAGTACCCGTCACGTGCTCAGAAGCCCCAGAGTCAATGATCCAATCTGAAGAGCCATCACTAGGAAAGGATGGCAGAGTTACTGAGTCATACATACCTGTGAAACCCAAGGCTAAAGCAATGTTACCAGAGAAGTCGGATGAGGTGTGTGTATCAGTACCCACCCTCACGCCTTTGAGTTTCATCTGGAGTACGTCAAAGAATGCTCCATCGTCCTCAACAGACCCAATACTCTCCATAGCCTCCTCCACATCACCATCCACCATCAAGTTGGCGCGATAGCCTCCTCGCCCACCACCTCTAGATCCACCTCTCCTACCTCAAAAACCTCGACCTCGACCTCCAAATCTACCTTTCCCTCCAGAATCTCTCTCACGGGGCAACCTCAGACAGAACTCCATCAAGTGGCCAACCACTCCACACTTATAGCAACTACGAGTCTCACACTGAGCTCCAGTTACCCGTGGACTAGCAGTAGCTAGAGCCTTCGCACCCAACACTACACTCGGCGTAGAGTGTACCCTCATCGCACTCTCCACCTGGATTATAGTAGCAATGGCCTCATCCAGTGATGGAATCATGGCCTGAGACAAAAGAACTGATCTCCTTGAGTGAAAGATCGAATTCAGATCTTTCAAAAACTTCGTAGTCCTTCTTTCTCAAAACATTGTCGCA
Organism: Pinguicula moranensis; assembly: GCA_028565015.1. NCBI lineage: Eukaryota > Viridiplantae > Streptophyta > Magnoliopsida > Lamiales > Lentibulariaceae > Pinguicula > Pinguicula moranensis. The sequence continues at coordinate 7,356 of JAOWBN010204499.1, read as the reverse complement.
TCTTGCACCCTGAGTCATGACAGCTAGACACAGTGTCATAGTGGTCCATCTCAACCCACAATTGTTTTAGGCAGATAGAATACTCCTGGGTAAACCTCTCCCCTGAACTTCTGCATCAATCTCCAACTGAAGCTGAAACACTTTCATTTGGTTTTCAGTCCCGGAATAGGTTGTATTCAGGTTAGTCCACATCTCACTCACCAAGTTAAGGACATCCACAGTAGAAGCAACAGAGGCAGTCATCGAGTTCAACAACCAGATATACAGCTGAGGATGTGTAACTTTCCATTCCTTAATCGAAGAGTTCTCACTCCCTAACTCATATTCCCGCAGGTATCCATCCAGGATCCTCCCTACTAAGATGGTCTCAATGCTACGTGACCAACTAAGATGAGTATCCGATCCATAAAGTTTCTGATCAATAGGTGGAAGATCGAGCTTGATCTGAGCAACAGCAGGGCCAACGGTTGAGGTTGAGGCATTCGCTACCAGTATGATCCCAACCACAGCTTTGAGCACCTAAGGATTGAGTTTTCCCAGAACCTCCAATCCTTATTTAACCACACTATTATCCATATCTGTCATTTCAAACACAGTAGTTTCAACCACAATCAATCACAGCAACAATACACAGTTCACACAACACAATCCTCCACTCTCCAACACATCCACGCAACAATCCACACTCCAACACATCCATACAATAATCCACACGTCTCAACACCCAACCATCAACACTCAATATCCAAACCTCCACACAATACCTAATTGGATCCTCAAGTTTAGGCAAATATCATCAATTCAAACAAACAATCAACCATATTCATCAAAACACCAATATACATCAACTAATACTGAATCAACAAAAACTAATATGGCAGATGCGAAGAACTACCAGAGGTGGAGATTCTAATTTTTTTGGTGATGGCGCACGAGCGGGCTTACTGTTGTGGATAGCTTTCATCTCTGCGATTCCGACCGTTGTATTCGCCGGATCAGGAAACGGAGGACGCGTTGGGAAAATGGGTGGCTGGTGGCTCCACGTCGCGGTAGGTGGCGGGAAATGGCCGGGAATGGGCCGGATTTGCGAGATATAGACGCAAGCGATCACGGGCGGCGCTTTGCGGTAGGAATGGGTGGCAGTGGGAATGTCATTGTTAGGATATATATTTAATTATTTTGGCTCTGATATCAAATTGTAATTTAGTAATTGTAAACTTGTTTATTGGATAAAAGCCCTCAGGCTTAAATAGGTACAAAGTTTCTTGATTAAAATTAGCCCCCTAATCTTTAACATAAATGCGTAAATACCAACATTATCACTAGAGGTGCTTTGATCACACCATTTTAATGTGTGGATCATAATTAGAATAGACCTAAAATCAGAAGAACGAATCTAAAAGAGAACAGATATTTGATACTTGATTAATGCGGAAGCGTATTTGGATCATAGTCTCCCATACTGAATTAATCACATTGAATGGGATATAAATGTCCATTTGAAATCCACGAACCAAATCTCCTCCCCCAGAGTGATTGGGAACAAGCCGAAAGAAAACTTATTATTTCTCTGGATCTCAATGCATGAGTTGTTATCTCGTATATTGTATTATTAATCTCTGTAGGCATGTAGCCTTTATATAGAGATTTAACTGGGTAGTTAGACGGGCTTGTGGTTAAGTAGGCTTTAGGTTAATTTGATTAATTAATTGAATTAATTAATTTATAATTAATCCAACAACTTCCACTCGGCCTCGCAGGCCGTATCATCCCACGTCTTAGTACACTTAAACACTCTGCCACATAGACCGTGTATTGTCGTGCATCTAACTTATAAGTTTTCTCTTGTTTCATACGAGAAATGGTTTGTGTGACCTTGTTGTAACTAGTAGTGTCATATTAAGTTATCACATAACTAACATGACACTTTCAAAGTTGACTGCACCCCAATCCTCTCTGTATCACCGATAGCTACGTATCCCTTAAGCTATATTATATTTGATTACACACGAAATGTAACCGCCGTCCGACAAATATTTGGTGAGTAGGACAGATTGTTCCTTATGGCTAATGACTATCCATGTCGATTTGACTGCTTTCCTAGCACGGTCCGCTGGGCATTGTGGGACCTTTAGGCCTTTGGATGACATACTAAAGTAGTACCATCGAACTTCGACTTCAAGTCATAGCTATAAGTCAAAGAGTAAAGTATTGTTAGACCGATAGAGTCCAAGTGATCACACAATGGTAAACAAGGAATTCTTTTTACCATTATCATTGTGGTCGTTCTGTAGCACACACAGTATAACATGTGTGCCATGGCATGACTCCCACTAAGGTGGGTGTGTCACATGCTGATGCCATGCAAACTGTAGAATTTGATAAAGGACACAGAGCCTCTTATCCTATACATTCGACTTTTAAGCTATATTTGTGAAAAATCAGACACTTCACTTCGACTTCTTCGAAATCTCATTTCAAACCAACTGAAGCGACTGTTCAGAACAATTATCAATCTCCTCCTTCATGCAACGCAGGCATACGGGTGATACCCGCATGATAGGGCCAATAAAAAAGCTTGGTGACCTTTTTATTGCGCCTTGATTGATTGCATATTTGTAATGCTCGTAAATGGAAAAAGATGCTCACAAGGATCTTATTTCATAATCAATCAGTTACATAAACTATGTCCTTATCCTTGTACAAGATATGATAAAGCCCTACGTAATCCTAGACTCATGACATGAGCTCTAAACACATCTCTAGGAATAGGATTGGTCATTGGATCAGCGATCATCTTGTCAGTTAGAATATACTTAATGGTGATATTAGTTTTGTGGACAGCGTCTCGAACAAAATGATATCTCCTATGGATGTGTTTTGTTTTCCTATGGAATTTTGGATCCTTAGCAAATTGTATTGCTGTTGTATTGTCGCAGTGCAGTTCTACAAGATCGTTAGGCTTCAGAGTCAGACCGAGGTATTGTAGAAAGTTATTCAGCCAAATTGCTTCTTGCACTGCTACACTGCATGCGACATATTCAGCTTTCATGTTCGACAAAGCGATGCAATCCTATTTCTTGCTGTACCAAGATATGGCTCCTCCACCGAGGATGAAAGCATATCCTGAGGTTGACTTGGATTCGTCCAAAATGCCTTCCCAGTCGGCATCCGTATATCCTTTTAGTCGCAGGTCTCCCCCTTGGTAGTATAGGGCTAGATCAGCCGTTACACGAAGGTAATGAAAGATTCTCTTGACTGCCTGCTAGTGAGCAGGTCCAGGGTTGCTTTGGTAACAACTCACCAAACCAACCGCATAGCAGATGTCAGGCCGCGTACATAACATGGCGTACATCAGGCTACCTATGACACTTGAATAGGGGAAAATGCTCATTTTCTCTTTTTCCTTATCCGTTTTTGGTCCTTGATCGAGGCTTAGTGCCAGACATTTTTCAACTGGAGTGTCAATGGGCTTAGAGTAATACATCCTGAATTGCTTTAAGATTTTATTGATGTATGCTTGTTGGGACAAAGCCAACATTCTTTTAGGAATATTTCTGCATATCTCAACGCCTATGGCGAACCTAACTTCACCCATGTCCTTCATCTAGAAGACAAAAGACAACCATTGTTTAACGATGTTGATCGACTCCATGTTGTTTCTAGCCAGTAATATGTCGTCGACATATAGGGAAAGGAAAATGATCCCTACCTTTGTTTTCGAGACATATACACAATGGTCTTCGTCTATCATTGTGAAGCCATACGAAGTTATAGCTTCATGAAAGCAAAAATACCATAGTCTGGAAGACTGTTTGAACCATAAATGGATCTTTTAAGATGACATACTTTGTCACCTTGTTCCACTGAGACAAACCCAGCAGATTGATCCATGTAGATCTCCTCCTCAAGTTTTTCATTGAGGAAAGCAGTCTTTACGTCCATTTGGAATAGTTTGAGATCCAGATGGACAACCAGGGATATAAGTAGGCAATAGAGGCAATTCTCACCACTGGAGAAAAAGTCTCTTCATAGTCTATACCCTCGATTTGGGTAAAGCCTTTCGCCACTAATCGGGCTTTAAACTTATCGATTGATCCATCAGCGATGCGCTTAACCTTGAATACCCATTTGTATCCAATTGGTTTTCGGCATCGCGGTGGGTCAACAAGTTTCCAAACCTCATTCGTTTGCATTGATTTCATCTCTTCCTTCATGGCACTTAGCCATTTTTCTTTATCGGCTGAGTCCATCGCCTCATTGTAAGACGTGGTCTCTTCAATTTTCAAAGGGGCACAGAAGAATACATTTTTCTCTATCTGAAAGTATCGCCGAGGAATTCTTCCGCGTTCGCTTCTTCGAAGAACATGATGTTCCTCTTGCCTTAACAAGGATTGACTCCCACTAGCCCCTTGGCTCGTGGGGTTGGCGATATGATTAGTGTTGCTCTCACTGACCAATTGGTTCGTGGGGCTTGTAATCATGTCGTCATAGCCTTGGTTTTGAGAACCGATCTCATTCCTAGGAGTAGGAGGTTGAGGACTTACCCCTCTCCCTTGTTGTTCCACATTTGTTTAAATGGGATTCTCGTTGGGCCTGGATGGTGAAGGACTTACCTCTCTATCATGCGGGCCCATGGTTGGCAAGGTCTCATCCTGGATGAGTGGAAGTATACTGCTTTGGGTGGAATGGTGAAACATACTCTCCCCCACACCAAGAGTCGGTAAATGGTCCTCAGGTAACTCATACAGAGGGTTATCCTATTTGATGTCGCCGATAGTTGGAAATTGGTCCTCTATAAATTCTACATTCCGGCTATCCATTTTGGACATGCCCCCATTTGTGTGTTCACCGAACATCACATATCTTTTTTATTGTTCGGGGTAACGAATAAACACCTTCTTGGTTGTTCGTGGACCAAGTTTGCAATGTTGATGGGTCGGATTGTGCACGTAGCCCGCCGAACCCCATGGTTGCAAATGGTCCAAGATGGGCTTCCGACCATTCCATAACTCATATGAGGTGGCGGGAACACTCTTGCTTGGTACACGATTGAGTATGTAAGTTGCCATAAGCAACGCATCTCCCCAAAAATTAATTGAAAGGTTGTCTTGCGCCATCATGGATCGAACTTTGTCAAGTAAGGTGCGGTTCCTTCTCTCCAAACCACCGTTTTGCTGCGGGGTGTAAGGAATAGTAAGTTGTCTTACGATTCCCTTTTCATCACAAAACCCTTATAACAAATCCGACAGGTATTCGCGACTGCGGTCAGTCCGAAGAGCCTTAACTCGTCTTTCCAACTGGGTCTCGACTTCCGTTACGAATCATTTGAATGAATCAAGTGCTTCATAACGGTGAGATAACAAATATACGCGCCCGAAACGTGAAAAGTCATCAATGAAAGTGATGAAATAAGAAGCCCCATGGCGTGCTTTGACGCTCAGTGGTCCGCAGATGTCAGAATGTATTAAATCTAGTGGTTGGGATGCTCGGGATGCTTGATCAAATGGTTTCTTGATAGCCTTCCCAGCTAAGCAAGGTTTACACAAGGGCAACTTAACCGTTGTGAGTTGGTTGAGTAGACCGCAGTTAGCAAGTCTACTCAACTGATCTTGGCCAATGTGACCAAGTCTAGCGTGCCATTTAGTCGATTAAGAGGAATTTATTTAACTGATTTAAAAGGAATACTTTGGCAAAGTCGAATAAGAGTGTGGAACAAACAAATTGTCTTTTAAACTTTATTCATAATTTGCATAAACTTGAAATCCTAATTGTATCGAAATGACAACAACAACTGGGATAAGAAAATGAAAAACAATAGAAGATGCCTGACACATGGATTGTGTTGAGTAACAGCAGTGTGAATCCGCAACGAAGCTGGAAATGAGGCAATGCCGTTGCTTTGCCTTTGCTGCTGAATCCTGGTTTATGCTTCGTGTTTTGTTGTCACAATGATGAAACTTGACAAATCCAGCACGGGCGTAACTGCGTACTGGATTAATCCTGTATCAATATTCAATGAAAAGATGAATCAGTAACAAATGCATAGGAGTAAAGACATAGATAGGGTCTAGGATTTTTTAAAGGTACCTTGTGCAACTTGAAACAATCTCGAGAGAAGTGACTTTTCATTCCGCAAGTATAGCATCGCATACGCGCTATGTGCTTGCGTCCCCTCGTCTTATAGTGTTTGGAAATTTTCTTCTCGGGGCCGGATGTATGAGAACGTATCTCAGAGTTGTCAGATGCACTGGCATGTTTGTCCCGTGGAGGAGAAGAAATCGGAAAGAGTGTCACAAAGCCACCAGAAATCTTCGAATCCTCGAGATCCGATCATGGAGGTGAAGGGCTCTTGAGTGGGGAAGCACGTATGTCTCCGTTTTGAACTTCCTTCAAGTGTTGGCACAAAGCCAAAAGTGTGTCATGAATCGGTTCATAGGAGTGCAAAGTTGGCGCGTCCAACCATGCACTATTTTCCATGACTTTAAGCATGAAAATGGATCCTTCAGTGATATCGATGCCATCAGCAATATCCATTCGGCCAGAGTCGAGTTTGTCTAGCACGTAGTCGATATTTTGGAGGGGTCCTGTGTAACGTAGTATGGTCGTTACATCTTTTAGATACGTAATCTTGTTGGACCAGAAGCCATAATCTAGTCCAGGACATTGTCCAGTTGATTCAAGATCGATGAACAAACGTGGAGAGATCAAGTTTAGTGGTGCCATTTCTGCAAGTATATTCGAATAGGGGCATTAGGCACAATTTAGAATTAGGTGTTCTTGGAGAAATTGTGGTTATATATTTCGTTCGAAAATATCGCTAAGCTCGTAATCATCATGTCCTACTTAACCAAAATTTTCTAAGACTACCTAATTTTCATATTTTGAAACATATTCATGCAAAAACACGTAGTAACACATACTTCCAAACGTATTTTGAAGCAAAGAATTGTTCATAGGAGCAATTTGGTGGTTTTTGCTTTAGAGCATTTTTTGTATTATTTAAATGTTCTGGCCAGACAGATTGGCTGAAATGGGAGTGTTGACGAACACATTTCCTTTTTCTTTAGTAACACGAAGTTAGAAAGAGAAATATTTTGAATGTAAGAATCTGAATTTGTTCAGAATTAATCCGTAATCAATTCGGTAAGCACCCAGGTAGTGATCTCGTACTAAATTTTGGATGATCATCTGCCTAGACAGTGCTACAATTCCTCATAAGAGGCTCAGATGTCTGGTGAGATCCATATGTCCCTCTTAATAACCAGCCCTAGACAGCCTTTTATGAGCACGATTGTAGTGGATTTCTTTTGAAGGTTTCGAAATAATTATGGTAATATGATTTTGATTACCATA
>JAOWBN010204488.1:0-14458 GCA_028565015.1 Pinguicula moranensis | reverse complement strand
TCACCCGCTGAGTTTAAGCATATCAATAAGCGGAGGAAAAGAAACTTACAAGGATTCCCCTAGTAACGGCGAGCGAATCGAGAATAGCCCAACTTGAGAATCGGGCAAACCCATCGCTCGAATTGTAGTCTGGAGAAGCGTCCTCAGCGGCATAATGGGCCCAAGTCCCCTGGAAAGGGAGGTCGAAGATGGTTAGAGCCCTGTTGTGCATGGCCTGCCGTTCCACAAGGCACTGTCGGCGAGCCGGGTTGTTTGGTAATGCAGCCCCAATCGGGCGGTAAATTCCCTCCAAGGCTAAATACGTGTTACACAGGTCTTTTACGGGGGCTAAAATTTTTCGAATGCCCGGGGAATAAAACTCCCATGTGCGACCAGAATTGCTCCCAACTCCGTCAGCCCTCGACGATGTAACTTGTGAAACAAGAACACAAAATAAAGCCAAGCTCCTTTCCACTCAATCAAAGAAAACAAGACCGGTTGGTATCTTTCCCAACCTTACAACTCACTAGGAACGAATACCTCAATATGCTCCTAGAAAGGACGTTTTATAATTCAACGCCATTACAAAATCTCTCCTAAATTCCCTCACGTTTATGAGCAATTGTTTTTCATGTCTAAGCTTAGCTGAATACCTCATGTGTTTATAGGCCTAAACTTCCCTGGGAATTCGAATCCCACTTGGATTCGAATCAGTATGCTTGGATGGCAACAAATCTCTATCGAAGGATTCCTTGCCTTCTTGGACTCTTCTGACGTCATTCGGCACGCAGGAGTCATCCAGGTGGTCGAACTCCTCGGACACTTCCTAGCATGCAAGACTCCTCGCTCGGCCAACTTTCTCGGACATTGCTTGGCGGATATCACACGAATGGAGAATCCTTCACTCGGCAAGATTCCTCGGACGCTGCTCAACGAGGTGGAAAGTCCTCTTGCGCAGGACTCTCTCATGCATGCAGGCGCTCATGCACACTGGCTGCTCATCGAATAGTCTTCGGCCTTTTGCGCACATCTGCGTGTCACAAGCATCAAACTGGAAATTTGTCTCGGCACATAGCATTCTTTTGCCCATGTTGCCGATAGAAAACTCTTCTTGTCGGACACAATCTTTTGGCTGCTTTATGAACTCGGTCTCACTCTACTCTCCAGGATGCTTCATGACCGACTTCTACCAATCTCCATCCTGACTGCATCAATGTCTTCACAAGACCCATGTGTGCGGTAAGAATGTCCTCTGGTTGACCAAATTCTCATCTTGGACAAGAGATGTTTAGGGACGACCGCTCATCATCCAGTCTCGAACCAAAATCGTCATATTCAAATTTTGCCTCAAGCGTTCATTAAGAAATGCCTCATTGCTCGATAAAAGTGAAGTCTGTTTGCCCATAACCTAAAAAGTACTCGACGAACTTGCCACCTCCAATCTATGCGCACGCCATTTGCAATATGCGCACGTCGTTCGCGCTGGGGCGTACGGCATGATGCTTTGCGCCCAACCGATACCATCAATCTTGTTCGATGCCTTGCACTCCAAATCATCATCGTTAGGCCCTTGGCACGCTAGGCACCACGCTGAGGCCGTTACAAGATTTATTACTGTGATAATACGGGCTAGAGATCGATAGCGAACAAGTACTGCGAGGGAAAGATGAAAAGGAATTTGAAAAGAGAGTCAAATAGTGCTTGCAATTGTCGGGAGGGAAGCGGATGGGGGTTGGCGGTGCGTCCCGGTTGAATGGGAAATAGTGTGAGTTGGTCCGCCGATCGACTTGTGAAGCAGACCGGCACGGATTGGGGTAGCGTTGAAAGCTCGGGCACACATTTGCCCATGAAATGTTGTCGCCCTGATCGGGGTAGACAGTGCACGCCTCGTGCTACAGCGCGCTCTGGGAGCTGGCCAATGGGCTCCACATTCGACCCATCTTAAAACACGGACAAAGGAGTCTTACATGTGTGTGGGTCAACGGACGAGTAAACCTGCAAGGCGCAAGCTGACTGGCGCGATCCCCCTACGATGGTGCACCCGAACTCTTTTGAGAAGGGTTCGGGTGAGCATACCTGTCAGGACCCAAAAGAAGGTGAACTATGCATGAGCGGGAGGAAGCCAAAGGAAACTTTGGTGGAGGCCCGGAGCAATACTGACGTACAAATCATTCATCTAACTTGGGTATAGGGGAAAAGACTAATCGAACCGTCTAGTAACTGGTTCTCTCTGAAGTTTCCCTCATGATAGCTGGAGCTCGATTGCGAGCTCTATCGGGTAAAGACAATGATTAGAGGCATCGAGGGCACATCACCCTCAACCTATTCTCAAACTCTAAATATGTAGGATGGCGTGGTTGCTTCGTTGAGCCGCATCGGGGAATCGAGAGCTCCAAGTGGGCTATTTTTGGTAAGCAAAACTAGCGATGCGGGATGAACCAAAAGCCGGGTTATAGTGCCCAATTGCGCACTAGCCTGGATCCCACAAAGGGTGTTGGTTGATTAAGACAGCAGGACAGTGGTCATGGAATTCGAAATCCGCTAAGGAGTGTGTAATAACTCACCTGTCGAATCAACTAGCCCCGAAAATGGATAGCGTGTGAGCTATACCCAGCCATCAGGGCAAGAGCCATGCCCGATGAGTAGGAGGGCACGACGAGTTCGGCAAAACCATGTGCATGAGCCCGGGCAGAGCGGCTGTCGGTGTGGATCTTGGTGGTAGTAGCAAATATTCAAATGAAAACTTTGAAGGCCAAAGAGGGGAAAGGTTCCATGTGAACAACACTTGCACATGGGTTAGTCGATCCTCAGTGTCGGGGGAAGCCCGATAGACAGTGCATTTTGCGTGTTCTCCGAAAGGAAATCAGGTTAAAATTCCTAAACCGGGAAGCGGCGGCTGACGGAAACTTTAGGGAGTCCGAAGACATCGGCGAGGGCCTCGGGAAGAGTTATTGTTTTAATTAATTGCATGCCCACCATGGAATCGGCTCAGCCGGAGGTAGGGTCCAGTGCCTGAAAGAGCAACGCACATCCCGTGGTGCCCAATGTGCCCCGACGACCCTTGAAAATTTGGCGGACCGAGTGCTGTCCGAGCCCGGTCGTATTCATAACTGCATCAAGTCTCCAAGGTGAAATACCTCTGGTCGATGGAATAATGTAGGCAAGTGAAGTCGGCAAAATGGATCTGTAACTTCGAAAAAAGGATTGCCTCTGAGGGCCGGGCCTAGGCTGTTCGTCCTGGTTCAAAACCCGTCGGCTGTCAGCGATGGACTGGAGACGACTCCCTCGGGGGGCTTTGGATGGTGTCGAACGGTCATCTTAGAACTGGTTCAGACAAGGGGAATCCAACTGTTTAATTAAAACAAAGCATTGCGATGGTCCCTACGGATGCTCACGCAATGTGATTTTTGCCTAGTGATCGAAATGTCAAAGTGAAAAAATTCAACCACGCGCGGGTAAATGGCGAGAGTAACTATGACTCTCTTAAGGTAGCCAAATGCATCGTCATCTAATTAGTGATGCGTATGAATGGATTAATGAGATTCCCACTGTCCCTGTCTACTATCCAACGAGACCACAACCAAGGGAACAGGCTTGGCGGAATCAAAGGGGAAAAAGACCCTGTTGAGCTTGACTCTGATCCGACTTTGTTAAATGATTTGAGAGGTGTAGGATAAGTGGGAGACGCGAGGCGAAAGTGAAATACCACTACTTTAAACGTTATTTTACTTATTCTGTGAGATGGAGATGGGGCATTGCCCCTCTTTTAAGGACTAAGGCTTGCCTTGGCGAGTCGATCCAGGCGGAAGACATTGTCAGGTGGGGAGTTTGGCTGGGGCGGCACATCTGTTAAAAGATAATGTAGGTGTCCTAAGATGAGCTCAACAAGAACATAACCCTCGTGTGGAGCAGAAGGGTGAAAGCTTTATTTGATTTTGATTTCCAGTACGAATACGAACTGTGAAATCGTGGCCTAACGATCCTTTAGTGCTTTGGAATTTGAAGCTAGAGGTGTCAGAAAAGTTACCATAGGGATAACTGGCTTGTGGCAGCCAGGCGTTCATAGCGACGTTGCTTTTTGATCATTCGATGTCGGCTCTTCCTATCATTGTGAAGAATAATTAACCAAGTGTTGGATTGTTCACCCACCAATAGGGAACATGAGCTGGATTTAGACCGTCGTGAGACAGGTTAGTTTTACCCTACTGATGACAGTGTCACAATAGTAATTCAACCAAGTACGAGAGGAAACGTTGATTCGCACAATTGGTCATCGCGCTTGGTTGAACAGCCAGTGGCGCGAAGCTACCGTGCGCTGGATTATGACTGAACACCTCTAAGTTAGAATCTGGGCTAGAAGCAACACAAGCGCTAGCCGTTTGCTTGCCAACCCGCAATAGGGGCCGTTAGCCCCCAAAGGGCACGTGTCGTTGGCCAAGCCCCCGCGGCGGACAAGTCATGAGGGCCGCCTTGAAGTACAATTACTATCGAGCGGCGGGCAAAATCCTTTGCAGACGACTTAAATACGCGACGGGGTATTGTGTAATCGGCAGAGTGGCCTTGCTGCCACGATCCACTAAGATTCAGCCCTTTCGTCGCTCTTATTCGTCCCTCCTCAACCAAAACCAACACAACAACTAGCCAACACAGAGGTTTGAGACCATCCTTCCGGGAGATTTGGAAAAATTCAAAACAAGTGCATGGGTGCTCGGCACACGGCCGACCCATTCCCGCGCGAGCGAAAAATAGTCACTCGGTCGACGCTCAAGTGATAATTGTATTTGATAAAATGCACTAGGAATAAAAATGGGTGGTGGTGGGTGGCGACCCCCTCATCCCGAACCATCCACCTTGAATTTTCATCCCTTGCCCCGCTAGATGGCCTATCTTATATCTCTAATACACGCATTTTGGAAAAAAAAGTTTGCAGAAGAAATCGCTTTTTTTGGCAGGAAAATGTTGAAGACTAAATCATAGATTTTGAGGAAAATCAATCAAATTTTCATAATTTTTGGAAAGTGTGAAAAATGTTTCGGAAGGTGACTAAGGAAAGTTAAATAATTGCTCGGGCAAAAATTCAATTTACGTGGGTGGGGTGGTGGTGACCCCCTCATCCCGGACCATCCACATGCCCCCTGGCATATTTCTAATGAGCATATTTGGTAAAAGAAAAACAGAACACTTGTGATGGTAAATTGTCGAAATTGCTCAATTTTACCCAAAAACGAAGACTCAACATAGAATTTGAGATCCAATTTTTGGAAAGTATGAAAAATATTCCGAACGATGAAAGATTTAGATAATTGCTTGGGCAAAAATTCAAATAAGCTACTTGAGCGCATCTAGGTGCAAATATGGTACTGGCACATGGTCTTTGAAATAGTTCCAGCTGAAGTGAAAATATCTGACTTGTTACGACATCTGCGGTTATGTGTTAGTTCCTTTTTCCCGCCTAGATATGTATTTTGTTGGGATCATTGTTCCCTATAAAGGGGCCTCTACTGCCATAGTTTGTACAGTTCAATTTTGAGTTAATTTAATTTATATTACCCATAAAAAAAAAAATCAATTTACAACAAACAAAAAATGCCGAAAGAAAGGCGCAAGAAACGCTCTGTCGTGAAGGATGGCGATTTGTGCTGCAGTGCGGCATCTTTGTCGGCGGCGCTTACTGTTGGGGCTCCGGAGGGTGAGTCTGGCACGACGATGGTTGTTGGAGGGTTGTTTGTTGTCGTTGAGCCGATTGGGATATGCGTTAATACTGTTGGTGGATGTGGCTCAGTGGGTGATCGGGGGCGGTGTGGAGGTTTGACGGTAGAGGATGTGCAGGTTGGAGCAAGCAAAAGGTTGGTCTCAGGCAGTGTGATGGAAGTTGAGGTATCATTTGGAGTGGGATGTCCAGACAGAATATTGTTTGATGGGGTGTCGATGGTCTGGGATGGTGTTGCTGGTGTTGTGGGTTCGGACACTATAGTTGGGAGAAAAGGGGGCACATTGGTTAACAGAGGGATGATGGATGGTGCGGAGAAGATGGGCTTCGGTGATGCTACTGTTGTAGACGGAGGAGGAATATCCTTGTAGCCTGCAGGAGATGCTAGTGAACAGGGGACTGCGAGTGTGGACAAATGTGAGTGCCCTAACCCCACGGGGGGGATGTGGGATCGGGCCTGTCCAGCGAGACTGTTGTTGATATGGGTGTATGTGAAATGGATGGAGAAACTATGCTATGCGATGATGGTTGGGAAACTCAGGGCAAGAAACGTAGAGGTGTGAAGGAGGGTTTGACACCGGCTGCAGGGGTTCGCTTGTTGCTTCCATTACACATCAAATGGCTGCGAGAGGAGTCAGATTCATTCTATGTGATTAATTTCCCACCGACAATTTCAGCATATGCATTCCGCCGCGCATTCATGGTTTATGTATTAGTGCGGGATGTCTTCATTCCCTGAAATCTGGAGCATTCATCTTGCCGCTTTGGCTTTGTAAGATTTGCTCCTGTTCCTGATATGGCAGCGCTGGAGAATCGACTGAGTGGACTCTGGATTGGTTTGTACAAGGCTGTGGTAAGGAGAGAATGCTAGAAATCTCCTAATTGTGTTTCCCAAAAGTCCATAATTGTTAAACAAATTGTGGATACGGTGTAGACTGCGAAGGTATCTAAGGATGTGGGCTTGCCTGATGTTTCGAATAAAAAAATAATGCACTTTGAGGCAGACCCTTTGGAGTCAGCATGGTTGGAAAACTGTGTTATTGGCTGCCCCATTAGTGGTATGGATGTAAATGGTATAACACTCAGATTGGAGAAACACGGATTGGATGAGGGTAATATCATCCGTGTGGAAGGTGGAGAGGTTATGATTGCGTATCTTTCTGAGGTACTTAAATATCGCTTATAAATGGAAGTGGTATTGGCAGGGAAGCTTGGGTTGATAGGGGTGCGTCTGTGGAGGAAGGATAGTTTGGATGGCTCTCGAGCGGTTTTGCTCCAAGTCCACGAGACACCTTTCCATTATTTGTACCCGGGCTTTTTCAAGCAGTTGGCGGAAATTTTTGGCATGTTCGTTCACCTAAATCACAATACGACAGAGTGGAATATGATGCATCGTGCTCGGCTGTTAGTCCAAGTTAAGCAATAAGCTTTTATTGATGAATGTGTTAAAATTGAACTGAAGAGCAAATGGTTCTCTATCCCGGTGGTAGAGGAACGCTTCGTTGAAGGAGTTGGGAATTTGCCTCAAGGAGTGGCACTAAGCATCAAGTGAGTCCTAAGGCAATCTATTAACCTAATTCCCCGAGCGGTTGAAGAAGTGGGTGATGGACGAATGGAGGTTGTTGAAGACCTGGAGGATGAGCTTGGCAGGGGAAATAGAATGGTGCTGAAGATAGGTCCATCCAGTGAGATGCCAGGTTTTATTTATAAAGCCATAAAGATCTCGCGAAAAAATAATGTATCTGGGTCAAAACGCCGAGAATCTCGATCCTATCCGTATATGGGCCAGCAGCTGGTGGCCGAGACTCCACATATTGCTCTGGGATATAATACCCAAATTCGGTTGGTTGATGATTGCAATAACCTGAGATCGTCTGGATCTGTTGGACCAATCAGAGATACTAGTGGTTCTAGTTGTATGGCAAATGCTCCTGATGTGGGGAAGAATGACGATGTGGGCAGGGTGGCGAAGGTGCAGAAGTCGCGAAAGTCTAAAGTGGAGACAGAGGCTGCCTTTATTTGGGGCCTTGGCAAAAACATAGGAGTTCCAGTGATCAACCTGATTTGATTATGGAGGCACGGTTAATTTCAATGGAAAACAGAGATGTTTCACTTGATCCGATTTGTTTTGAGAGTAATGGGGCTACCATAGTTCCTGTAAGAAGATACTCCCTATCACTTTACGGGGATCGAAAGTACCGGGACGCACAGGTGAGGTGAAAAAACTGGTTCGTTCGCACTCTGTTGATTTGTTATCCCTGCAGGAAACCAAGCTTGCCACAGTGAACCGGTTCTTGATTAATCAACTGTGGAATATATCTGAATGTTCATGGGCATTTAGTCCAGCCCAGGGGACGTCTGGTGGTCTGCTAGCTGTATGGCCGGACAATGTAATTGATGCTGAGACCATTACGGCACTTCCACATATGCTAATTGTTGAAGGAACATGGAGGCAAACTCAAGAGAAACTTACGTTCATTAACGTCTATGCATCGAGCGGTGAAGCCGAATCAAAGAAGTTCTTATGGCATTATATTACGAGTGCTCTAGGAGCTGCAGGGGATATTGCTAAATGTATTATGGGTGAAGTCAACATGGTTCGCTTCCCAGATGAACGAATGCACTTTAGCGGACCTCCGACAACTGATATGCATGATTTTAATGAATTTATTATGTAGAATGAGCTACTTGATCCACCTCTACAGTGTTTCATGTATACCTGGTTGAATGGGCGAGGAACTAGTGCCAGCCGTATTGATCGTATGCTATTTTTCGTGAAATAGGATGCGATATGGCTGAACCTCATTGAGACGGCGATGGATAGAACCATTGCCGACCATCGCCTATATTATTACACAAGGAAGTTGGCAGTTGGACGCCAAAAAATTTCTCTACTATGGATTGTTGAGACTTGCATTCTGATTTTTTCCCATTCGTGAATAGCACATGGAGATCAACACCTTTCCAAGGTACTAAAACTGTAATCTTACATTGGCCATCAAACATTTGCGATAGCAACTAAAGATGTGGGACAGGGAGGTGTTCGGTATGGTGGAATGTCAGATAACATCTTGGAATTAGCAATTAAGTTGGGGTGATTCGAAAGGTGAGAGGAGAGCCCTCACGGAGGAGGAGGTGTTTACATGGAAAATAGTTTTGGTGAGCAAAAAATAACTATGCCCGGAAACTATCCTTATTGCATCAAAATTCGAGGTCTCAATGGGTCCGAGAAGGGGATGGAAACTCACGTTATTTCCACACATGTGTTCGAAAAAGGAGACAACAAAACAATATTCTATGATGGCATCTGGACAGAAAACATACCGGATGTAAAAAATGGTGTTTTGCAATTTTTATCAAGGCATTTCACTAAACCTGAACTTACCCGTCCTCAAATCACTCTTGATTCTGAGCGAAGGCTAACTGATGAAGATAACCGAATGCTAATTGCAAGATGTATCCCCTTTTGAACATGGGTGGCTGTTGAATCTTGATTTGGGAATTTTCATGTTAGTTGTTTCATTCTACTTGTTCTTTCTTTATGCTTGCAATTGTTTGGCCAACTTTTGCTTGAATTCTAAGAGCTTGACTTGAAGTTAAGAAAACAATAGTCAAGTTGTCATGGTGGAATTATCACTAAATGCTATAATATGAGAATATTTATAGGTTTAGTGCAATCTTGTGAAGATTTCTTAAAGATTAATGCATCCTAGTATATTCAGGTATAAGATCGAGAGATGATTATCTTTCAATTAGGATAGGATTGTTATTACTCGAGATATATTAGCAAATAATTGCAAAAATCTAATTGCCAATTACTTTAAAGGCCCAAATTAAGTTGAAGAACATTTAACCTATCAATTGGTGGTGAAATATTATCCCATGGAGCCTTATCCTATCATCTTATCCCGTAGTTTTATTTACAATTAAAAATCCCAAAATTATTTCCTTTTAATCTTGTTTATATTAGTTGCTTAGATTAATTAAACCCCTCTATTGATCGTTCAAATAGCTTGAGACTTACTAATATTGGTAATTATCAATCTTCAATCCTTATGGGACAATACTCTACTCACTACTTTATTACTTGTTTGACATTGTGCACTTGCAATAATTCCACAATAGCTGCCTAGCTAAGGCTTGCACAGCACGCGTGTTGCCCATCGTGCCTGATGGAGCGCGAGGGCGACACTCGCGCCTGCGTACTGTTCAAGCGTGTGGCATGTCATGGCGTACTCATGTGAGATGCCTCACACGCGACACCTCTATTTTGGCTCGTGCTTCATTTTCTCAAAATGATCTTCTTTTTCTGTTGTTTCATAAACTTCTTCTTATCTTGTGTCTAATTATTTGGATCAATTACAAACAAAGTTTTACGTCCTTTGTAGGCTAGCTCGGGACTGATGAACCCATAAAGTTAGCTCCAAAATTAGTGTTCATCGTGCGTAAAAATATTTCGCCGAGTTACTAATCGTTTAGTTTCTTGAACATACCACAATAGGCATGAGACTACAGTCTTAACTCATATGAATTTTCTTACTCGAAGATTACTCTAGGAGAGTCCATTGATAAAATCATTGTGTATACCTATCATTCACTCAAGGTTTACAAATAGGTCTAAGTCCAATGTCCGTTAACCTACCTAAATGTATCTTGCGCCACAAGTATTGTTTATTCTCTAATGAACAAATTAATATTATGAATCTTCATTCGTGAACGAATGCTCTTGCTCAAGTACCGAATAAACCCCTCATGAAAACCATGACTCCACACTCACTCCTATGGGGTAAAGCGAGGTGTGAATTCTCTCTTGTGCCAAAGTTTCATGTTTATCTACTTGATTCAGTTCCCAAGATGCAAGAGATTCTTCCCCGTGCCAACATGATTTTATTGAACAATTCAAAGAACTAAACGTCATAGACTATAGTCTATTAGGGCACTTAAGATTCAGATAACTTATACATAATAATTCTATCACTCAGAGAACCTGACTATAAGATCTCCGAAAGCTATACTACGTGTCATGATGCATAATTTGTGCGGAAGCGTAAACATAAGTATGTGTTAAGCATACATAAAATAAAATTCAGAGATATTTTGACAATGGATCTTTGCTAATTTACACAGCTTGATGGTACAAGGGATAAAGAATTTTTATACCCCTTGTAGAATCACTAAGTCATGCAAGAAAGCTCCTTTCGTTGAGGTGTTCAAATGTCTACCCTCTATAGTAGTCCACACCACCACTTCCCTTGACGTTTATACACCCTAAGTGTATAACTTATATGTTGATAAATGAGTGCTAGCTCCAACCTTTAAGCCTTATAAAAGAAGTGACAAGTTTTTGCCGAAAATTCCAAGTCCTTCTCATGTAGAGAATGCAACAAGGATATGGAACTTCTCAACAATTCTTTCAAGGCCTTAAAGCTCGACCAACTCCACATATTTTTGATAAGATTAAGTTATTTATATAGGTTTTCTTGAGTCTAAGATGTCAACACATGTTGTAGGTAAACAATAACATTTAACCATAGTTTTACAAGTGTTACAACAATTGACACTTCATGCTTATGTGTCATGTTGTTGTAAAATCCATCTCCATGAGGTTTCTATATACCTCTACACATGTTAGGTCGTGCATTGCATATATCCATAACCCTATAATTTCATACAAGTCCTTGAAGTTTCAAAAAATTCAATTTGGCCCCTATACTTTACCTTAATAACACTTTGACCCCTAAAGAGAATGATGTTAACACGTGTGACCCTATAAGTTCTCAATAACTTGGCAATGGACCTATAACTAACATAAGCAAATTATTGTTAATGAATTAAACACTTTTAATTCATTATTCTTTAATTATAGTCCATAGCCCATGAGTGACCTCTAGCAAGATATCATGGCCCCCAAACATTGAGAATAGTCATAGAAGGAGACTATTATTTCAAAAATTAGTTATTGTGTAATCTATATCCTTTCACCAAGAACATATTCATAATATCTCATATTGAGTTTTTTTTTTATCACCCTCATTTATATACGTAAGATTTCTTGTACTGGAATTCATGATCATTAAGTTCTAATTAGAAACTATTTCTAATTAAACTAGTGCTTTGCAAAGACTAATATGACTTCTTACAAGTGGCCATAGGAATATCTTCTCCTAAAATTTTAGGAGTGGTAATCCTTTATCGATAACTCATAATCTTTTCATACTTCAAACAATTCCAAAGACTATCCATTGTTACCCATTTACGGTGTAACTCCGAATAGAATAAAAAGATGACATCCATATTCAAGATCTCTATGTGGTGATCTCAAGTATAAGGATCACTTACACCCACTATTCTTTATAGTATCATCCATTGACAATATGCTGATCTTTATGCGGGTCAATCCAATGTAGTTGTCAACTACAAGCATCCATATTTCTATCTTAAGTGTGACTACACTATAGTTGATGAGATCAACTATTTCCTTCAAAAGGAATTGGCTGATAACATGCTAACATGTCCGTATTAATGATTTCTTGTCTCACTAATACTCTGGTTAGGGACGTTTAGTATTAATAACTTTAATTAGAGTGGTCCCATTATCACACCTCTTTGTGATACACTCCATAATTTCAATGCTAGGCTTCACTATTTTATATATTATGAATAGACAATATAAATAGACAAGTAGTGAAGGTTTCTACAATCATATATACAATATTAAAGTGTCAGAACATAAGTCTAAGGTGATTGACCTTAGGACATAACACTAACAACTATGAGTCGAAGCAAGGAGATGGGTGGTTTTTTTTTTCTTTATTTTTTCTTATGTAAATACTATTTACCATATATAAAATATTTGGCTTATAAAAAAAAAGGAGATGGGTGGTTTGGGTTTCCCAAATCTTGCGTACTTTAATTTAGCTTTGCTTGCCAAGTGGGGCTGGCGACTAAAGATGGTGGAAAATGGCAATGGTGTGATTTGATTATATCCAAATATTTTGGCACTCGACACCCACATGATGACTGGGGTGATCTTCATAATATCAAGTTCTAGCATACGTTGGTGGCGGGACTTAAGGAAAATAATTTGTCATGGAAACTGGTTTGTGGAAAGGCATCAAAGGGTGTTGGGAGATGGTGGAAAAACCCGATTATGGGAAGATATTTGGCATGGTTCTGTTTCAATGGCTAGCCAAGATAGGAGATTATATTCCTAAGCTACGGACAAGAGTGTTCGAGTAGTGAGCAAATGGAAGGAAAATGATGAGCACCATTGTGCTATCTGGACATGGCGTGGACCACTAAGTGTCCGTGAGAGGATAAAGTTGCGTGAACTAGATACTGAACTGATTGACACATTTTGGGTTGATGGGCAAGATGCGTGGCATTGGATATAAAACATTATGTCTCAAAGATACAAACATGATGCAAGTTACACCAAATTTGGCACACATTTGGGGCACTAGAACTCCATTTAAGGTAATGGCATTTTGTTGGAAGGTGCTCCAACTAATAATTCCTAGGACCAACAATCTATTGAAGCGTGGTGTTTCAATATCGGATGAAGATTGCTTATGTAGCTTTTGTGGAGTTGTGGCTGAAGATACAACCCATTTATTTTGGGTTTGTGATAATTCTTATGCTCTCTGGTTCGCAGTGTATCAATGGTTTAATATAATATACGTGGGCAAAAAAAACCTCTATCGCATCTTTGGGCACATATGGGTCTCACTACTCACCGGTCGGTCAATCATCTCTGAAAGTCCGTTTGGTATTGCACCGTTTGGACCCTATGGAATGTCAGGAATGAGATCCGATTCAGACACAGTCTTTTGATCACAATTCAATTTTTTAAAGAATCCAAACACAGTCCTGGTATTGGCACATGGCATATAAGAGAGTCCCAGCCTCAATCTCGATGGCAGATTGGATAACCCAAGACTCTGTATTAGCACTTTTTTTCTGCCTTGGTTTTGTAATATGCATATTTTGGGATGATTAGCCAGTAAAATTGGCAATCATGGTCTTTCCTTATAAAATCACATTAAATTTATTCAAACTTACTTATAAAAAAAATAATGTTTCATTGGGATAAATTATATGAAATTTAATTAAGATCCCAATGTGGATTAATTAAATTGAATTTAATTAGAATTTTTTTTAGTTAAGGTAAGGGTCCTAATTAGTCAAAGAGTGGATTAATTAATAATTAATTGCTCTAACTTGTTGTACAATTTAACTCGGACTCAAACCCTTATGTCTCATTATAAAAATAGGCCATGCCCCTAGCCACAATAGAACTTGTTCCATTAAGAAAATAAAGAGAATTTTTTAAATTCCTAAGCTAGAGGGACGGCGACCAAAAGGGTGAGATAGAAAAGAGAATTTTTCTTCTACCTTAGATATTTGGTAATGTGTTAAGATTAGATCTACATCTAAAAGAGAGTCTTGAGTGTGTGCCTTATATATGCTTTTGAGAGTACAAAAAAGATCGATCATCGTGAAGTATAGGCCTTGGATATAGCTCGGACACCATCGAGGGTTTGAAGTTTTTTTTTGCCCAAAACTTGTCATTTTATTAATAACAAAAATAGTACATGATGGACAACTCCTGTCCCTTCTTAACAATATACGAAAGAAGAGGTTTCCCCACCTCCTTACAACCTATCCCGGCAAACCTTGGGCAAGGAAAATTCGGGTATAGGAAAGAGTGTGGCAGAAACGACCTCTTTTTACATATGAGCTGAGATAGATAAAGCAATAATACTTGTA
>JAOWBN010204477.1:0-14460 GCA_028565015.1 Pinguicula moranensis | reverse complement strand
TTCATCTTAATTTTCTTCCCTTTTATCAGATCATTTGGAATCATATAGGTTGGTAGCACCTTGGCAAGACTGCTTTCCTTGGATGGGACGTGGCATTCTTTCGTCGATTCATTTTCCAGGAATTCGTCTTACATTGTATCTACTGTTGTGTGGGTGTACTGGTAAGTCACTTACTTTCATAATTTCTTTGATATTATTGTATCTGGCTTATATAAGCCAATTCTGCATCAGCCTTGGCCTTAGTATTGCTAACATCTAACAACATTCCTCGATATGAAAACTAAAAAATATATGTTTTATTATTCTTTGCTGTTTAAAAATGTCTGCGTGAGAGTTTTGATCTTTTTACATATAAAAAATGTGCAACTATTTCTCCACCTGTATTCATCATTAGGGGAGTTACCATCAGTGACATGATACCGTTTTACCTTGGGAAGCTCTTCAAACAATCTGGAGCATCTGATAACATCTTTTCAAAGGTTTGCACAGCTCAAACATAGTTTTATCAGCATAATCTTTTTCACGTGTAACGCAACTTTACCCAGTATATTCCCAACTAAGTTGGGGTTTGGGGGGTCTGATGTACGCGGCCTTACCTTTGTAATTATACAAAGATGCTGCTTTCGTTTTGCAACCCATGCGGGTATCGGTCCCTGAACCTCACAACTAAACCTCACAGTTGTGAGGTGTAGTTGCTCACTACTTGAGCCACCAGATTTTTTTCACGTGTGTACATAGCATATGAATTTTTATTACTGTAGGTAGGGGTTGGCAAAGATAAGGCTGCAGAGATTACTCACACAGTGCAAAAATATGGAGATCTGATAGGATTTGGTGAGTTCAACTGCGTTTAAATCCTTTGAGCCTTCTTTGACCATTATTTAGGCAGTATTTATCTTCATATGCAAGTGAGTTAAATTATCCTGGTTGATCAAGTCTCTGAGATGGCATATGGGAACTTACTTTGTTAACATTTAGCATCTTATATTTCAAGAAAATTTTGGCAGTATGATCCAATGTTTCTCTTTTTTCTCCTTGAAGAATTAACTAAGGAATTAATCTACACTGTCTTCTTTTTATTTTGCTTCATTTTCCCTTTAGTAACTTGTACCTCGTTTCTGGTTGGGATTTCTGGCTTCAGTTGAGCGATTTTCAATAGGAGCGAGAAATGCCACTGCTTTTCTTGCTGGAGCAATGGTCAGTTAATCGATTTTTCATTTCTGTATTTCAAATTTTAGTCAGGCCCAAGGTTTTGGACACCATGGTATCCCAAAAA
Organism: Pinguicula moranensis; assembly: GCA_028565015.1. Classification (NCBI taxonomy): domain Eukaryota; kingdom Viridiplantae; phylum Streptophyta; class Magnoliopsida; order Lamiales; family Lentibulariaceae; genus Pinguicula; species Pinguicula moranensis. The sequence goes on along the minus strand of JAOWBN010204477.1, from coordinate 13,184 downwards.
AAAAAAAAAATTAGTAAGGCACTTCTTCATCATGAGTTGCCATTAGCAAATATCTAGCATGAATTCAGGATCTCATTTTCTCGCTCCAATCTAATGAAGGACATATCACCAGAGTGTTTCTTTGCGGGCGTCTGCTGTGGTGGATTAGTCACTCTCCCATTGCAGGTAACTGTTGATCCCTCTATCAACACTTCTCTTTTGATAAAAAAGTTGTCTGTACTGGAAGCAAACTTTCATTCTTGAACAAGCTTCCATTGTTTCAGTTGGCAGTTGGATTCTTGCTGAGAGAACGTACCTTTGTCGCCTTTGCAACTGTTGCAACTGTAGTGGTGCGCTATTTTCTTTTATCATGATAAGAGAACTTGTGGCTGGTTCGATCTCTCATGTTTGTCATTGACAGGGAATTTGGACAGCATTTCCATATGCCATGGCCGCTCTGACAGCAATTTTCCTTTATTTGAGACGTCGCTACTCCAGTTAGCTATCCTACTTCTGTCCTTATTCCTTGCTCGCGGAGGTCTCAGTTCTCTGTTTTGCCATCCTTCAATTGATAAGCAATAGTTTGGGCATAGATTCTGAAACCATTAAACAAAAATGTATTTAAGAATATGTGCATAGGAATGCTTGCAAGGGGAAACACTATCCGTTTTCACCATTACTGCGTTACATAATCTCCCACATTGATGGCAGATTCCTTTGCATTGCGCTTATGATGCTTGAATATAAATCCAGTTAGCTGAGACCAATGGCTGAACCAGGGGTTACTTCCAACCCCCCAAAAACTTCCGGGGGCGCCCATATTTGAAATCCTGACTCTATCTACCGTTGACAATTTGATCCATTCTGCGCCTTCCTTAATCTCAATAAAAGTGAGGAAACTAATCCTGATTAAGAAAAGTCATTTATATGTGATCCCAGGTACGTTGTTAAAATCGTGTTATAATCCTTTTAGGCCAACTCAACCCTTCATTGCCCAAATGCAGAAGAATGCTTACTTTTCACCTCAGAGCAATGGCATATCTTGGCACTCTCCAAATGACTTCATAGTCCAACACAATAAGAACAGTGGGACTACACTTCACTGAAATATGGGAACGCATGATTTAGGATAATGCTGACATTCAGATATCTTTCAGACATTTGGAGTTAATCCTCACCCTGTGACCTGTTTGGTGAGAATACCAGTTTGACAGCCCATCTTCCCACCAACACCATCTCTTGTTTCACATTCACCCTTCACCCTCTTCCCACCTACCCTGGACTGTTCTCTCAACTCCCTTCAAGTTCCTCTGCAGTCGTTGAGGAATTATTCTGTTCAAATCTTGTTGTTTGCTTTGTCTTATTTTGACTACCCATCTCTCAAATGGCGAAACTTTTCACTTTGGCAGAGGTTTCCGAGCACAATACCAGCAAGGACTGTTGGCTTGTTATTAATGGCAAGGTATTGCATTTGCTGGATTCTGTGATTTTTTGCTGAAAATTGGGAATGTTTTAGTGGTGCTTCGACTCTGCTCGGCTGATAGATTAAAGATTCAATCTTGTAATTCGTCTGGATATGAATTTTTTGTTATCTTCTCCATGTAATAGGTGAAAAGGTTCGACTGGACTTTGAGTTTGACGTGGGGTGCTTGAGTATTTGTATAAACATGCTATATTGGATGAGATGTCGGCATGATTCAGATCTTGAGTGGCATTTTGATACTATTCTGTCTGGTTAATTCTAAACATTCAGAAGAATCATAAGATATTAGGAGAGTGTTTGGAACAACTTCTCAAAGAACTGTTGGATTAAAATAAGCAAATCTTCAACTTTTGGTGTTAGAGAAGACTTTTGCTTTTGTTTTCTTTTACATATTAAGGAGTACTTCCAGAGAATTTGGTATTAAGCAGCTTACTCTAATAGCTTAGTTATTTTTAACTTCTTTCTCCAAATTTCGACACTTGCTGAAAAGTACAGGGTTTTCAAACACATGTCAAATGCCTTTTACAAAGAGAAATGTGCTTTTGCAAATGGGGATTTTCATTTTCTTGTATTTTCTTAGTCAGCATCCTTAATTTTGCACCTCTGTACAGGTTTATGATGTCACCAAATTCTTGGAGGACCACCCTGGTGGCGATGAAGTGTTGGTTTCTTCAACAGGTTTCCCAGATGATACCCCATGAGATTTCTGCAGTTTAACTTTGGCCTTTGGGATGTTATATTGGCTTCTTCTTTGTAGGCAAGGATGCAACTGATGATTTTGAGGATGTTGGCCACAGTGCCACTGCTAAGGCCATGATGGAGGAATTCTATGTCGGCGATGTTAATACATCAACAATTCCTTCTAAGACGGCGTACACTCCTCCCAAGCAACCTCAGTACAACCAGGACAGAACATCACAGTTCATCATCAAGATCCTGCAGTTCTTGGTTCCATTTATTATCTTGGGAGCAGCAGTTAGCATACGATTCTACAGCCAGTCATCCACCTGAACGAGCCTTGCAGATTATCATCGATAGAAGCAACCTAGTTATCTTTTACCTTGCATTGGCTTCTGTAATCTTGTGGAAGTTCGTGGCAGCATTTGTACTTCCATTGGTTTACTCTGGGAACTCATTCCTCTTCTTTTATAAGATGTCTTCTGTTGGCATGCCTATGTGTTCTTGAATTTCTTCTGTATATTATTTATTTTGAATTGGATTAACTCTTCATCACATCTAGTGTCTTGTGAGGCAACAGACAAATCTTGTTAAATAATCTATCTAATCTCCGAGCATGTACATAAATAGATGGCCATTAACAGAGAACCAAGCGAAAAGAATTTTGCAGCAAGCTCCCGACTACACTTCACATTATAGCTAGTAGTATTCTCGAGGACATAAATATTTTGTTTAATTCAAGGATACTTTCAGCCACAGATTGTTTATGCATAGGTACCACGAGGAGCATAGCATGCAAAATATAATTTTTATATACTGGTATTTGGGAGTCATTTTCGAGGCACAGTTCAAAACTGTACAGAACCTTTTTTGTATTATCCATATCTACAATAATTGAAGCTGCCAGGATCATAAAAACCACTTGTATACGAGTGAGCATCACCCACTCAGCTCCCATTCGCCAAAACACCATCAGTAGTACATAAACTCCAGTCTCACATCACTCTTCAATTTATTACCATCTAGCTTCTTCCCTCTTCATCTTACCTTGGAACAAGTCTTCCTAAAATGGTTAAACTTTTCTCATTGTCTGAAGTTGCCCAGCACAACACGAGAAGTGACTTCTGGATTACCCTTTTGGGCAAGGTACCGAAACTAATTTGTTGGTGTGATTTTGATTATAGGACATGCCCCAGATTCAATATTGTTTGGACATGCCAGAAGCTGTAATTTTTTACCTTGCCGCCCACAGCTACTAAATCACCATCGAGTCTGGTCTTTTGTTATTTCTTGTTGAAGCTTTCATAAGCATTCTTGAATATGATTGTTTCTTGTGGGGAAATGAATGACATCTTCATTCTGATATGATGAGTTTATTTAAATTTATGTAAACATGCTGCTGACATACCTCATGATACCTCTGTGGTAAGCTCTCAGTATGAACTTGTGGAAAATCTCAGACTTTTGAAAGTGTCATCGCACAGAAGGAACAGTTGATATGGAGATATTAATGGCATCTTTGGGATTGTGTTGGATTTGTACATACTGAGGCTTGCAATTGCTTTGTTGAAATGAGCACCTTTAAATGACTAGAAGTTCTGTTTGAAACCATAATCTATCACCGAACAGGTCTACAACGTAACCACTTTCTTGGATGAGCATCCCGGTGGTGATGAAGTCTTGTTGAACACAACAGGTAAACGTTGCATACATCTTTACATGCACCCTTACAACCATCAGTCTTTTGATTTCTTCTTCGTTGCCTTTTCAGTGAAGGATGCAACCCAAGAGTTCGATGATATCGGCCACAGCCACGAGGCTTGGGCGATTTTGGAGAAATGCTACGTTGGATAACTGGATAAGTCCACTCTTACCTCCACCAATGCTGCACTGCACCTTCTTTGAAGTTCAGTGACAAAAAGTGCAGAAGGAAAATCCTGGTTTACCTCCTCCAGTTGTTGGTTCCCTTGATCATCTTGAACGTGGCCATTGCTTTCTTCTCTAAATCAACTTCCTTAAAAAAAAAGATCAGTTTCCCTTTGTATGATCACCAATAACTGTTACTCTGCGAGAAACATGCTGTCACTTGGTGCCAGTGTGCCACTTGCGGAAATCACTATCACTCAGAAATGATTGAATTGCGGAAATCGCAGTGCTCGCCGTGCCGTGGTATCGCTGGTATGTTGGTTTCCCTCAATTGCTTGAATTCCTGAATTGGAATATCTTTCATCTTCCTCCAAACTTTTTAGTCTGCCCAATATCTTTCTTGCGTCAATCGTCCAATATGATGCTTCACTGATATGTTCGAGGCCGTGATTTTGGCGTATTTTTCATCTTTCATCTATTTCATATTCCTGGAGCATGGTAGCACTCAACTCAAAGCATACTCAACATTCCGTATCCCATGCATGAGTTCATATTTGAGCTTTCAAAATTGTTTTTATAATTAAAGTTTTTGTATTTTTATATAATGAAAAGAAAGAAAAATCTACCAATTAGCCCGAGCTAATTAGTCGGTACAGTACAACATAGAGTCTAACTAGAAGATCCCCTACATGTATCCTAGATCAGATAAGTCGGACAAGATAAATCGGAATCTTGATCTTGATAGTATTCCTTACTTTTCAAGAAAGTGCTGGTACGGAGACATAGGCTGATGTGTTGCCCATGATCCAGGTTGATTTGTAATCCGCGTTAAATTTCCGTTTATATGAGTTTGATGGCCTATGTTATACCCAAAATTTATGAATTGTGGTAGATCATCGCCATTGTGCAAGCGCCCGTGGCTTAGTTGATAAGGAGCTGTCCATGGCATGATAAAAATTAAAAGCCACCTAGTGATCCCAAAATTAGTTTTATACGAGGGCCGATTTAGAAAATTTCTTTAGAGAGGGGGCTAAAAAAATTAGAAATTTTGGGGGTGCAAAATAAAAACTTATATGGAGGGGGTTATGTGTTTTTTTCGAGTGGGTGGGTGGTGGTACCAAAATAATTTATTTATTCAGCAATATTATCTCGGATCATAATGCATTGCTAGATGCCACTTATGATAGTACCGATTTAGATATGGATCCTATCAGGTCGCTCTATCTGGTGAACTGAAGAAATAATTAATTATGTGACACATAATTGGCGAATTTCACGGATAAAAATTAATTGGATTTTGGTGAGACCATCCAATTTAATTGCATTTTAATTGGATTTAATGAGATTAAATTCTGGCTATTAATTTGCATTTGGGCCCAAATTAAATTCGAGCCCAAACATTATTTAAAACCCAATTGGTCTTGGAGCCCAATTGAGTTATTAAATCATCGGGCCAACAGGCCCAACTTCATGATTTGTATCTCACGACAATGTGAGAAGAGAAGGGACCGACTTCTTTGATGAAGATCGAGACGGACGAACGATTTTTTGTCGGATGCTCTTCATTTCTCTTCAATTCGAGAACGTGGGTGAGATCCGTTTTTTTTGGATCTTGTTTCTCATTTTCTTTCGTTAAATAGCAGAGAAAACAAATCGTGAGGTGTGTGTAAAAACCGTGAGTTCGTCTCAAACGTCGAGTTAAGCTTCGACTTCTCGTCGCCGGTTTCTTCGCCGGATTTGTGAGCCTAGCAGCTCCTTCGTTCTTCCAGGGAGCGAACGTGATAGAGGGCTACCTTTTTGGAGCCTTTTGGGGTCATGATTTTTGGACAAGCAAGTTTCGGATTTGAGCGAATTCCGGCGATTCTTTTTGAACTCCGGCGACTTAAAGGTATGAGCAGCTATTTCTCAACTCTTATTACACGAATGGAGTGATTTTGAGTTTAATTTCGGTTTTGATTCGAATTGGGATTTTTTCGAATTGGTAGAAATTGAGGCTCAATTCTTTCAACTATACCAAAAGGTATAAAACCAGTCTGATATAAATGGGTATTTGTGCAAAAAAAGAAATAAGAAAAATGAAGTCGTGAGATATAAAGCACGACTTGTCACACAAGGTTTGACCCAAAGATCAAACATTGATTATGAAGAAACTTATTCTCCTGTGATGGATGCAATCACATTTTGTTATTTGATAAGTTTGATAATTCATAAAAAGCTTGAAATGTGACTGATGGATGTAGTGACAACATATTTATATGGCTCATTAGAAAATGATATTTATTTAAAAATTCCTGAATGGTTTAAAGTGTCTAAAGCACACAGTTCAAATTTTTGAGAGATTTATTCGATTAAATTTAATAAATCCTTATATGGACTGAAACAATCTGGACGTATTTGGTTCAATTGTTTAAGTACATACTTATTAAAGCCAGGCTATAAAAATGATCCAATATGCCAATATATTTTTATAAAAAGATTTGGATCAAACTTGTCATCACTGTTGTCTATGTAGATGACTTATATTGGAACTCCTGAAAGAGTTATCAAATGCAGTAGCTTGTCTGAAGAAAAATTTGAAATGAAAAACCTTTGAAAAACAAAATTGTCTTTAGGTCTTCAGATTGAACTCTTAACAAATGGAATTTTTGTGCATCAATCTAATTATTTTAAAAAAATACTTAAAAGATGTTATATGAATGAAGCAAATGTTAACAAGGACACCAATGGTGGTGAGATCACTTTATATGAAAAAAAGATCCATTTTTCTCTCATGGAGATAGTGAAGAACTTTTTGGTCCTGAAGTATCATATCTTAGTGCAATTGGAGCACTAATGTGTCTTGCTAATAATACACGATCTGATGTATCATTTGCAATAAATTTACTAGCAAGATATAGTTCTTCTCCAACTAGAAGACACTGGAATGGAATCAAACACATTATTCGGTATCTTCGAGAAACAATGAATATGGGTTTATACTATCCCAATGTTTCTAACCCGAAATTAATTGGTTATGCTGATATTGGATATTTATCAGATCCACACAAAGCTATATCCCAAACAGGCTATCTGTTCACTTGTAGAGATACAACTATTTCATGGTGTTTTATTAAGCAAACATTAGTTGCTACTTCATCCAACCATGCAAAAATTCTTGTAATTCATGAAGCAAGTCGTGAATGCATTTGGTTAAGAACCCTTACCACATATTCGTGGAATGTGTGGGTTGAAGACTAAGAAGAACATTCCAAGTATTCTTTATCAAGATAATGCAACCTGCATCGCTCAATTGAAACAAGATTTCATTAAAGGGGATAGAACGAAGAGTATATCACCTAAGTTTTTTTTTGCACATGACCTTCAAGAAAATGGTGACATCATTATCAAACAAGTTCGATCATGCGACAATCTGGTAAATTTGTTCACTAAAGCACTACCTACTGCAACTTTTGAAAAGTTTGTCAAAATGATTGGAATGGGGAAATTAAAAAATGTAGACAGAGAAATATGATAAAATCAAGTACTCTTTTCCTTCAGTAGGATTTTTTCCACTGGGTTTTTTCCTAGTGAAATTTTAACGAGGCATGATATGATGGACATTCAAATGGGAGTGTTATGGATTATTGAATGTCAACAATTTTGGCCATGATGGACATAACATTTTTGTCAAATAGTGTTGAATAGTATTGAATAGTATTAAATAATATTAGCATTAATTGAAACCATGTAACTATCGATAATTCGTCGTGCATAAATATGTATATAAAATGAGAGGAGAAAAATGAAAAAAAAAAATTAAGAATTTTTTTTGTAAATGTCCTTTATAGTTCATTTATAAATATCAAATTCTTTACTTTTATTTACACATGTCAGATTTAGATTTGGCAAATAACAAAAATTTAATTAACCGTGAAATAAAGGAGTTGATACTCCTGTCCAGTCTGTCTCCTTGTCCTTAGCCTAATCCATCATAAATCCTTATCATTCTAATCCCCTCGTCGCTTTCAATAATTCAAAAGTAACCTCTCTTCAGTCTTCCCCAGCTACCACTCCACTCCAAACCTGAAACCTGGCCCAGATTTATTAAACATCTATGGAAAATTTTGCCAAAGCATCAAAACTTGGTTGCATCAACGGACAAGATTTTACAACTAGGAAACTTGTCCATAGTCACTGAAAATATCGTCTGAGAGTGAATTCCCCAGCTCCTCCTCCCCCTCGGGCATCATCTCCTTGTACCGACAATCGCTGCTGCAAAACGCCTTCTCACCCCTGAATCATTTTACAGTTAAAAACATAAGAATTCATTGGATAACAAGTTGAACGAATCAGTAAACAGAAACACAGAATCATCACCAGTTTAGGTAGGAATTTTCTGATTAAAACTTAACCTGTACATGTAAATGTCTGTTCCTTGTCCGAGATTCTTCCTGCAGCTGTAACAAAAACTGAGGAAACTCTCCGAGGGATAACTCATCGGCCAATTCGAGAACAACCCATTTTCTTTCCTTGATTCGGAGAGCTTGACAACACCACAACAGCTCTCAACAATGCAATCATCGAAAATATGAGTAGTCCTCGGATTCGGGCCGTAGGAGATCACGCATGTGTAGTCCTCGGAAAGCTCCATCTCGCTTGGAGAAAGAACACCGAAGGCGATAGAATTGGAAGAACCAAACGGGGATTTCTGAACAGGAGAAGGGGAGGATGAAAGTGAACCCACATGGGTACCGATTGGCCTGGTTTTGATGCCGAAATCACCAGGAGATGGTGGTGATTCTGAAAGAGAAACTGGGGCATGATCCTGGATAGCTACTTGAATCTTCAACTGGGAACCAAATAGAATCATTGGTCGATTGAGTTTGGACACAAAGTTTGAGTCAGATTTTTCATCAAACAGGACATCTGCAAGGCCAAGACCAGGCCCCCTCGAACCGATTTTCTCCCCAACCCCAAGATTCTTCCTTTTCACAGATTTTGCTTCAGAGCAGAAGGGGTTCTTAGGAGAAACGAAAGATGTGAAATCAAGAACTGATGATGGACTACTTGTAAAGGATTCTGTTTCAGTGAATCCCTTTGAGACAAAGCCAGTAAACAACCTTGGAGAACTGAAGAATGATGAAATAGGGCCTCTGTAATTGTTCCTGGGGGAATTCACAGAGCCACCATCCGCCATTACAGCAGCTCAAAGGAACCCTTCTTCAAACAAACTTTCTGAAAAACACAAACGGAAAAACGATTTCAGCTCAAAAGCCGTCACTGAGAAAGAAAGGACGAACTTTTTCCCCGATTTTCACGAAAATATTCTGCAATTTTTTTCACAGAGGTAAGCAACCGTTACCCTCTTAGAACCGACACATAAAATGAAAACTCTCTCAATTGTCAGCATCAGCACCAGACACTAATATGCTTCAATTCAAACTAAGAAAAAAGAAAATGAAAAATATAACAAAAAACAAAGTGAAGAAAAAAAGCTTATTCCTTTTTATTTTATTCATCAAGATTCAGTGGCTAGCAAGGTGACTAAAAATATAGGCATCTTGGCGGGCATAAACAGATTTCGGCCTGTCCGCCATTGTAAAATATAAATTAGGTCGGCTCGTTGAAAAATACCAGACACTACCGGGTATTTTGTGCAGATTTTTATTGGTTTATAAGAATTGATGAGTAATTTTTTGAAAAAAAATAATTATAATTTAATTATAATTTTTAAAAAATTGTACAAAATACTTTAAATATTATCTTTTCTAGTTTTGGGTTTAATTTAATTAATTTATTTCTCTGTTATTGGATCCACAAGTCAAGTCTATCCACTGACCCATCGGGTCCAATCATGACCCAGGATTACGCCGACTACATTAATTGGATCGGATCGACTTTTGAAATGAATTCGACCATTTTCCAATCTTAATAATGAAAATTGTTTAACTTATAAAAGTAAATCCTGGTCATATTCCAACATGGTAATAAAAAAACAGTTATCCGATTTTCTCTTTCTCCTTTATTCCTTTTTCCTTTTTATGCGTGCTTGGATTTTTGTGATTGTGTTTCAATTTGGAAGTAGGTGCTATTTCTAGGTCCTAGGGTTCCCTGATAAATGTCAGAACTCAGAGGAGACGAAAAGCAAGGGTGAGGTCATGAATGGAAGGAAAAAAAGAGAAATGAGTGGGGTCCACAAAATTGACCAAAATTATAGGGATGGGCGTGGGGACTGATCTTCAATTATTAGACTCCTCGACTGCAACTGCCAACTCATGACAATTACGCTGTGGGGGGCCCACAATATGATTGGTAAAAAAAATTAGACTATAAAAATAATAATTAAACAAGGTACTAGTGCCTCATTTAATTTATCTATATAAAAAATTAAATTATTCTTATTATATTTATTTTTATTTTTTAAATTATTTATATCAATATTTAAAAACTCAACAACCCATTTTCATTTTTTTCAACCATAATGGCTTTTTCTTTCTTTTTTTTAGGTAAGAATAATTACTTTTTCTTGAATTAGGTTCTTCTATTTTGAATGATAATTCCCTAAATAAATAAAAATTATGAAAAAAATATTATTTTTTATAACTTTATTTTTTTAGTAACTTTTACAAATACCACAAACTTTAAAAAAAATAAAAAAATAGAAAGAGAAGGAGAACTAAAATAAAAAATAATAATAGAGATACCAAATAAAAAAAACATGCCCGGACAAAAGAACGCCATGCCATTACAAGTAATTGGGGTGAATTTTCAGATTTTTGTAAAAAGGCGTTCTCGATCGTTAAATACTCAGATAAACAATTATCGATAGCTTTACAAAAATAAAAGAGAAATCATGTATTTTGGACCCCACCATCCTTTTAATTCCTTTTTACTAAAAAGTTAAGTAAATAAAAGGCCTTCAGAAGTTTTTTTTGTTCCGATAATGTTGACCAGTCACATCCCGGAAGACGAGTTCCCAAATAATTTGCCTTGATTATCTCTTGCCATATACCCACTTTTTTCCATTTTCAATTTCCAACCCCATTTGGCTAACAAAGCCAAATTAAATGCGTTCAAGTCCAAAAACCCAAGGCCTCCACTCTCTTTTTCTGGCACATTACATCCCAACTTACCCAAAGAATAGATCCACCCCCAGTAGATGAGTAGTTGGACTTCCATGGGAAATTTCTGCATATGTTAATCATATACTGAATAACTGATTTCGGGGCTAAGTACAGCGAGAAGAGATAAACAGGCATAGTGCATAATATACTCCTTATGATGGTTATTTTATCACCAAAATTCAAGAACCGATTTTCCCAAGAGATGATTTTAGACTTCATGGCAAGTGTGAGAGGTTACCATGCAGTCCTACATCCTGGATTTTCACCCACCTGAATTCCCAAGTAATCAAATGGCAAGGTCATAACTGAACAATGTAGAAACCCTAGCAAATTCCGACTGCGACTCATTTGAAATATTTATTCCATAAGGTTGCTTTTCTGAAAATAAATTTATAGTCCCGACACCAACTCAAAAATACGCAATATACCTTTCATAGCTGAGACGTTAGCCAGATCGCCTTTCCCAAAAAATAAAGTGTCATCAACATACAAGGAATGGGTGTAAATATTTTCCCCGCACAAAATCCTTCTCGAGCATCCCTTCTCCACGACAGATTTCAGCACTAAGTTGAAACCTTTTGTAACAATAACAAATAAGAATGGAGATAGTGGATCACCTTGTCGCAATCCACACTCAAAATTAAAAATACCAGTTGAAGTGCCATTAATTAATACTGACGTTAAGCAAGCTTTAATCCAGCCAATCCACTGTTCACAAAAATCCAATTTCCTCATCATAACAATAAGAAACTTCCAATTCACCGAATCAAATGCCTTCGCAAAATCAATTTTCAGAAATACAGTCGCGGGCCGCCTGCCTAGTATTTTTATTTATTCTTGTTGTACGTTTATGTAATTTTTCATCTTGAATGTCATTATTTTTTACATTATTTTATTATCTTAGTTTTTCTTCTTCTTCTTCTTATTATTTTTCTAACGTTTTTAATTTTATTCTATTTTTTTTATCATATTTATTATTATTATTCTCATTTTGGTATATTTTATTATTATTTCATTATGTTTTTTTTATTAATTTATAAATAATTTTTATTCATTTTTTTCTTTTTATTTATTATAAAAGTTAAATTACTTCAAAATAGATTATTATGGCTACTGGCGGTTGGTGGCATGCACCCCCTTAGATTTTAAAAAAAATAAACTATTTAGTTGTATAAAATATAATTATTTTATTTTTTATAAATAATTTTATTGTACTTCTTACATTCCGCACCAATTCAAAATAAAATAAAATTGCTACCTTCTTCAAAAAATAATTAGCGCCACCTTGCCAACCTTGGATTGTCACTGCTACATGACAATATTAGTTCAAGTAGTTTAAGTGGCAAAATATAGTTAGCTCAGGCCAACAGTTTACTTTTAAAATCCACCCCTCTTTGCTTAAATTCTAAAATCCTGCATATTTTGCTTCAAATTCCAGGACTTGCTGCTCATCAATCCAACATCAAATAAAAAGAAGCACTCCCCAACTTTAATTTCCATCTCGAGATCAAATTTCAAACAAACACAGAGGAAAACAGAAGAAAAATGAACAGACCACCCTTGCGGAATCATCAGGAAGGGACGGGAATTAAGAAACCGTTTGATTATTCTGAGGCCAATAGAGCTATCAGATGTAGATGCTTCATGGAATGGGATGCACTTAACAAGGTGACAAAATTTTGCCTTTGGAACATACACTCCCAAGGATAGAGAAATGATATAGGGCACGAACACGCATCAAAAACAGGCGCATGACAACTGTAAAAGGGGCGAAATGATCAAAATACTCCCGTGTTGAATTCCATGTAAGTGTTTAACATAAGAGTATTTTGGTCATTTTACCCCTTTTCGTGCGTTGCGCTGAATTCCGTCTTGCGCCATATCATTTCTCCAAGGATCAAGGTCAAGCGCTGCACTACATCAAGGATCAAACCATCCCACATCCATGTCTCAGAGTCCAGAAATGATATAGCGCACGAATTTTTGTGCGCACGAATCGCAAGAATGGGGCAAAATGATCATTTTGCCCCTGTGTTAAATAGGGACGATGTGTTTAACAAAAGGGCAAAATGATC
>JAOWBN010204467.1:0-14462 GCA_028565015.1 Pinguicula moranensis | reverse complement strand
GGCAGGTAATGAGCGCACTCCCCCCCCCTCCCCCGACCAAGTAATTTCGCGGGTCGGATAAAGTCCGAGACCCGGATGCGTGGCCCTCCGGGGATGCTGCCAGTGGACAACTTGGGCGTAGGGGAGGCAGACAACCTCCCCCATTAGAATTTCAAAATAATTTTTTAATTTTTAATTTTTGTGTTTTTAATTATTTTTTAATATTTTATATTTTTTAAACATATGCATCCATCTACCAATCCTATTTTTCATTTTTTTTAAATATGTTTCCAAAAGGATTTTGTTTACTGTTTGAATTGCCTACACATATTTATAACGGAGGAAGAGGTGGGATGTTTTTGGCCCGCAAATAGGGTGTTTAGCGAACATAGTGGTGGTGGAATTTTCGTTGCCGACACTGTTACCTCCGACACCGATGGTGTCCGGTGGCGGTGGTGGAACGAAAAATCGCCACCGCTAGAATAGTGGTGGCTACAACAGTGGTGGTGGCAGTAGGTTTTTATTTTTATTTTTATTTTTTTCATTAATTAATTGACCTAATTTAGATAAATTAGGAAATTGTAATAAGATAGACTATGAATTAAATTAGATAAATTAATTTTGTACTAATTAATTAGGTAATATTTTCGTTAATTTAGTTAAAAAATTTGGTAAACAAACTCCTAATTCAGGTAAATTATAATTAGATAAATTATAATTAAAAAGCTATTACAGTTTAACTAATTTATCTAATTATTTGATATACTAGGAATTAAATTACGTTACCAAAATTTCAAAATCATTAATTTCATTAGTCATAATTAGTTATAATTAGTCAACTGATAATTGGAGGATTAAAATAATCATAATTTTGGTAATGGATTAATTTTAGTCGTTGACCGTCATATTTAGTCAACGATAATTTTAGTCGTTCCCATTTTGGTAATAGATTAATTAGTCATAATTAGTCAATGATGAGTATAAACTTTTGGTGATGAGTATGTAAAATAGCCACCATCTCTAAAATTCTTGTCCAACTCGAGAAGTTGGATCTCATCCCTCTGCAGCCAATTAATCCTACAACGAGAACAATGAGCAAGTTTTAATTACCTGCTTGGGTAAGGAAGTCTCTTTGTTCTAAGAATACTATTTTTTGGGAAATGATATCGCTCAAGAATCCCAACGCAAGAATCCCAACGCAAGAATTTCACAAGAATGATGGGCCCCGTGTATTTAACGCCAAGTAGACGATTGGGATTGGTGTTTAGCACATAGAGATTAGTGTTAAACACGCGGGGTCCACTATTCTTGTGAAATTCTTGCTAAAAATTCTTGCGCTATATCATTTTCCCTAAAAAAAAATTTAAAAATCCTTTTTTTGGCCCAAAAAATCCAAATATTTTTTTGAAGATAGTTGTCGTTGGCACCGCAGTTTTAGCGGTAACAAGGTAACAGATGACGGTGGTAGTGGCGGAGATCGCCACCCATCCGTTATCATAACAGTGGTAGTAGCAAGCAGCGACCACCCAATATCACCACTACCTTTAAACAACCCTACCCGCAAGTCATTTTAAGATATTAGTATGCCGTCGGATCAATACAGTTACTAAGCTGATAGGATTCACTTCTAATTAAAAAATCAAAAGTATTAATACATTAGAAATTTGGTCATTAGAAATTAGTTGGCGTAGGTTTTGGAATCTAAAAATTATTTCTTACCCCCATCACCAAAAAATCTTTTTACTCTTTGAAGGTTGTGGAATAAGAAATCTCCTTATAAGCTGTTAGCTTTTGCATGGAGATCCTTGTAAAATTCCATACCGACAATGGATAACCTATAAATACAAAGGAGTAATTCAAATTCAACAGCACATTGATTGCGAGGTCTGCAATGAAGACAAGAAATAGTACATCATCTTTTAGGGGATGCAATTGGGCATTTCTCTTGTGGAATGAGATTTATAATTGGTTAGGGATCCTCTTCACATTATATTAAGATCCATCTCATACTACGAGACGACTAAAACAAAAATTCGGGGAGAAGGGAAGAATGGCAACTAATCTGGAGGAATTCAAGGTGATTAAGGTAGTGCCCCTAATTTAGGGAATCACTTCCTTTTACAATACCTTGATTTCCTCCTTCCTATTCTAACACTCCCCCTCAAGTTGGGTCGTGGGATCCATGATTCCCAACTTGCGTAGTACTTCGTGAAGCGACCTTTCCTGAGACTGCCTTGGTCAGGATATCTTCAAGTTGATCTTCTGATCTGACGAAGGGTAGGTTGATCACACCACTTTCCGACTTTTATTTAATGAAGTGCATATCCACTTTAATGTGCTTTGTTCGGAAATGCTGCACCAGGTTTCTTGAAATGATGTTGGCTGCCTTGTTGTCACATCATAATGGGCATACTCCATTTACTGGAATCCAATCTCATCAAGAAGTTTTCGTTATCTCTGCTGAACTGCTTGCGATCCATCTAAATTCTGCTTCTGTACTTGACAAGGCTACCACCTTCTATTTTTTACTCTTCCAAGTGACCAAGTTACCTCCCACTAGCATAAAGTATCCTAAGGTTGATCGTCGGTCTACTGGATTTTCGGCTCAGTCTGCATCAGTGTATCCATGGAGATCAAGGTGACCATTTCTTTGGAGTACAATTTCTCTCCCTAATGTTCCTTTGAGGTATCAAACTATCCTTAGAACTGCTTCCATATGATCTATCTGAGGCTTGTACATAAACTAACTCACAATACTGATTGCATAAGATATCTGGTGTGAGATAGATAAATGAGCTTTCTTACCAGTCGCTGGTATCTATCACGATCAACAAGTTCAACCCTCTCATCAAGTAGTAACTTTTGGTTGACTATCATGGGAATCTCAGCTAGTATGCAGTCTAGTAGCCATGTCTCTGCTAGTAGGTCTAAGATGTATTTTTGGAGATAAAAATTTCGTGCTTGGATCGCAGAACCTCAATCCCTAGGAAATACTTCAATCTTCCCAAATCCTTCATCTCGAACTCCTAAAATAGGTTCATCCGGAGTTGTCAAATTTTGTCCTCCTCATTATCTGTAATGATCATGTTATCAACATAAATGATTAGGCAGGTAATAAGCTTGTTTTTCATTCTCTGGAATAGTATATGGTCAGAGTTGCTCTGCATATAGCCATATTTTTTCATTGCTACAACGAATCTTTTTAACCAACACCATGGAGTTTGTTTGAGTCCATACAGTGCCTTTTTTAGCCTGCATCCTTGCCCTTTTTTGAAGTTCTTAGAGAATCCTGGTGGGGGTTCCATGTAAAATTCCCTTAGTACATCACCATGAAGAAAAGCGTTCTTTACATCAAACTGATGCAAGAGCCAATCTAGATTTGCAGCTACAGAGAATAGAACTCAAATGGTGTCGAGTTTAGCCACAGGAGAGAACGTGTCAGCATAGTCTACTCCATAAGTTTGTGTGTACCCTTTGGCCACAAGTCATGCTTTGTATCGCTCAATCGAGCCATCTGCTCGATGTTTCACTGTAAATACCCATCTGCAACCAACTGGCTTTTTACAGGAGGGTAGTACACATTTGTCCTATGTGCCATACTTTTCGAGTGCATGCATCTCTTCTATCATAGCCTATCTCCATTCTGCTTGTCCCTGGGTCTCTGTCATTGTGTGAGGGATAGTTATAGCATATACTGAGGCTGAGAATGCCTGAGTTGCGCTAGTTAGTCTCCCCCCGGAATGATTAGCCACAAGATATTTTGAAGACCCTGGTATATGTTCTGGCTCATATCGCTTCATCGGGACTCCATGAGTATGACGGGGAGGTAGGATATACCTTCTTTATTCCTGCTCCATCATATATGTCTCATCCTATTCATGGTGAGTAATGTCATATATAGAACCAGTAGAGGAAGAAGATACCTCGATATCTAGTAGCGGTGAAGTCACGGGCGAGGGGCACTGAGTGGGGCGGTCTATATCTGTCGTGGTCTCTTATTCGCCTAAGCTGGCCTCTGTAGTGGCAGGTATAAGCCCAAGAGGTGGTCCACCAGAATATAGTAGCCAATCCAATGGGCCAGTGGGTATTACCTCCCCCTGACCATGAGACAGAGTATGACCATAATAGAACTCTATTTCAAGGAAATTACATTCCATGATTGTGTACAATTTTCGAGATGGAGGGTGGTAACACCGGTACCCCTTCTAATTTACCCCATAGCCTACAAACATACATTTAAGAGCACAAGGATTTAACTTATGGTGGTCTGTCTTTAGGATATGAACAAAGACTGAACTCCCCAAAACTCGAGGTTGTGGGGTTAGGGTTGGCGGTATTTGCTGCATATCGGAGACTGTTTGCAATGGTGTTTTAAGGCCAAGAATCCGTGTAGGAAGGCAATTTAATAGGTAGACAGTGGTGGCAACAGCCTCAGGCCAAAGTGAATGGGGTACCCGCGAGTCAATCATTAGTGCCTGAGTGACTTCTAATATAATGTGGGTTTTTTTTTCGGTGACAACGTTTTGCTTGGGTGCTTGTGGACATGAAGTTTAGTGGAAAATCCCTTTGTCCTTGAAAAACTCATGCATAGATGCATTGATAAATTCTTCCCATTATCAGACCTAAAAGTTTGGACCTAACACTTAAATTGAGTAGAGATCATAGTATAAAAATTCTGGAATTTTTGTGGAACATTAGATTTATTTTATAAGAGATAAATCCACATCATGCGGGTGCAATCATCAATAAACAGGGCAAAATACTTGAATAAACTACCAGTAGAGTTACGTGCAGGTCCTCGCACATCAGAATGTACTAGGCTAAATGCAGTAGGCATACGAGTATGAGTAACATGGTAAGATTGTCTATGACTCTTAGCCGAAATACAGGTTTCACAAGAAACATTCTGCTGATGGATAAATAGTTTGGGGAACAATACTTTTCGATACCCAGTAGAGGGATGACCTAACCGTTGGTGCCAGAGTTGAACTTAAAGACTCGCCGAACCGTGTGCCACTGAATCAGATCCCTACTGAACCACCTCATCCATGTAATATCAGGCCCCGCGCTCAGTGTCACGCCCAATGATCATTCCCATTCGGATATCCTGTATGAGACAAAATGTAGGATACATCACAACCATACAGTTTAATTTTCTAGAGACATGGCTCCCAAATAATAATTTACATGAAAGGGACGGAACAAATAGGCCTTTTCGAGCTTCATAGTCATAGATAGCTCGATAGAGCCAACCCCTTGGACTACAATTTTTTTACTACAAGAATATGAGGGCAAAATCGGTGCATCTGGCTTATATAAAAGCATGTCTCTCAACTTCTCCATAGGGTTTTGCATCTTCTCCGACTGATTTCTCGCGGCTAACACAGTAAGCAACCCTAAAGGGGTCGCACCCACCGGTGATGAACAAAGCGGCGGCGAACCCACCGGATTCACTGAAGCGCCGTCCCTTGTTAATTTTATGGGTAGCCTACCCTTTTCCAACACGTTTCGATCGAATGCCCCTTTTGTTAACATTCATCGCAGCATAACTTGTTTCTGTCAAAATCACTGCTCCGGGGTGATGAGTTCAGTGACTACTTTGCTGGATTTGATCGGGAGTGGCTCGAGAAGCCTGCTTCGATGCCGGCGGTCATGGTGTGCCCAGTGGCTGCAGCGACTGAGGCATTCAAGATGTGCTGGCGGCGGCTTCTTTCCTCAACGTGGCATACGCTGTGTCCGCGGTAGGAAGCGACGACATCTTCAACAAGTTCCTTTTAATATTTTAATATTTTAATATTTGCCATTTACGACTGCCAACAGTTGAAAGAGATGGGTATCTTGAGTGTGCCGTTGAAATTCAGGTATGTCTTTGGCACAACTCATGGGATTTGGATCTTGTAGGTCAATTTTCTTCCAAATCTGGTTAAGGACACTGAAACTTCTTCTAGGGTTCCATCTCCTTACCGGCATTGGTTCGCCTAGGTGGTGAGATCATAGATCTGGAAAGAGTCTGACCCACTATTAAATGTGGTTTCAAGGCCGATCCAGAGTTCTTTTGTCGATGGGTACTCGACGAATCAGTTGACGACATCTCCATCAATACTGTCCAGTATCCAGGAGCAGATGGCTAGATTGCTCTGCTCCAAATCTGGATATGTTTGATCTTCTTTGGCATGGGCAAGTGGTTCTCCTGTCGAATGGCGTAGGTGTCCCCGGCCTCTGATGGCTACTCGCATCAGGCGAGATCAGAGAGGATAGTTTGTGTTTGTAAGTTTGGTGTTGATGACCACTTGACTCTCCATTGGCTGCATCTGTTTCAGAAGGGTGGAGAATTGGGCTGACAGGTCTGCCTGGTTGAGTCCCGTCTTTGGGTCTCCCATCGGTGGATTTGTCGCCGGCGTCACCCCCTTCGGTAGATGATGAGTTTTACCGATCAGATCCAAGGATCGATCAAGACTCTGATATCATGTTAAGAGGCGGAATTTCGTGAATAGGGATGACTTATATTCAATTTTTATGTTGTATGTTTCTTTACACAATGATGATCCTTTATACAATTGTATTTGAGTGAAGTATGGTAAGTGTTCTAATTATGGAGGAAATCAAGGTGATTAAGGTGGTGTCCCTAATTTAGAGAATCACTTCCTTTTTACAATACCTTAATTTCCTCCTTTCTATTCTAACATTTAATACTAAGGCTTATAAGAGAATAACTCATATTCACTTTATGTATTAGTCCACACACGCGCACGCTTACACAGACTCGAGCTCGTTTACTGTTCGGTCAAATTCAAGCCCGAGCCCGTTTACTGTTAGGCCAGGTATGCTAAACCTTCTCATAGCAAAGGCAGTGCTCAAGTATCAAGCACATACAAAATATACCATTTTTATATGCACCCACTCCCGAATATTCAAAGATACGAGGGAGTTGTTGCCACCCTTTATTTATTTTTTTAAAATTTACTGTGTCAAAGTTTTTTAAGAAATCTGTAAGTAAAAATTTAATATATGTTTGCATATCTCGTTTGCCACCTGAAAATGTTTCAGTGCTTTAATAAATTAACAGGATCTGTCAATGTTAGGCTGGTTTAGGTGTGAGCGGCACAATGTTGTTAAAAAATGACAATGAAAAACGAGTAGAAACAAGTAATTTAGAATATTAACATAAAGGCAGATTGGCGAACTTGTTACCTTCCTTGATTGATTGAATAGTCGGCTCCTTTTTTCATTGGTCAAGTAAAGTGAATTGTCCTAAGCCTAATCTTGTAACCTTAAATCACCACATGAGGTGCTCCTTGTTCTCTCATATTTTTACCAATCTCCCTTTAGAATTCGCTGTGGAGTTTGCAACCTGTCACTCTAAAACCATTTGCCTTTGTACCTCCTTTAGATCTTTGAGTCTTAGGTCTCCCTCCTCCAGCGGTTTGCATATTCCCTTCCAGACTGACTAATGCAATTTCGGCTTGCCTTCCTGCCCCTAGAAAATTTGACATCCTTTGTCTTCCTTCCTTTAAAATATTTTGGAGGAGATTCATGATCTAATGTGTGTGCATGGGGATACTGGAAAGGACATGCTTGATAAGTGCTATTCGTCCTACATGAGATAAAAGCTTTCCTTTCCATCCTGCTAGTTTGATCCTAATCTTTTCCAACAGAGGCTCTAAAATCCCTCGAGTGACCCTTCATGTAAACAATGGCGCCCCAAGATAATTCGCAGGTAAGCAACCATCTCTGAATCCTGCATCTGCCGAAGGCTAGTATTTCTTGCAATGCTAATCTTATTTGAACCATATATCGTTGATTTATCCTTGTTAATTTTTTGCCCAGACCATGAACAATAATCATCCAATATACTTGTTAGACATGGGACGGATCTACTGTCTCCACTTACAAAATTAGGGTATCATCGGCATATTTAAAGTGGGATATCACCTTCGACCCAATCGGCAGGTGAAACTTTTTAATTTTTCCCATATTGAATTCTCGTGAAATTAATTTAGATAGTGTATCTTGCATTAGGATAAATACATATGGAGACAATAGATCATCTTGTCGGAGGCCTTGTCTCGATGGAAAAAACCCAAAGCATTATTGTTCATTTGAATCGAGAATCATTGCTCTTTTACACATCTTAGCATAATGTTCCTAATCTCCTGATTGAAATCTTTAGCTTTGAGCACCTTTTCCACAAAGAACCAATTCACTATGTTATATGCCTTGGAAATGTCCAACTTGATTAAGAGGTTTCCCCATCGATATTTCTTTTTTTTTTGGTAGGTCCCATCGATATTTCTTGTTTATGCTTTGAGTGCATTCTTGGGCCAATATGATATCAACGAATATACTTCTGCTTTGAATGAAAGCCCCATGTTCCTCTGGATGTGTGCCTTGCCTCTCTGGAGGTCGATTAGTTTGTATCATCATACATTTTCATATAGTTTGATATATTTGCTTAAAAGCTGGAGCCATAAATTATCATTGGTTGTTTAAATTTGGGTTATTGAATTTTCTATTTAATATATAAAAAAAAATGCAACTTTACCCAGTATATTTCCAACTAGGTTGGGGTTTGGGGGGTCTGATGTACGCGGCTTTACCCTTGTAATTATACAAAGAGGCCGTTTCCGTTTTGCGACCCAAATGGGTATCGATCTCTAGATCTCACATTTGTGAAGTGTAGTTCTCACCACTTGAGCTACCATACGTGAATAATAATGGGTTCCAAACGTGTGGTTACGGTTGATTATTGCATATATCCGCCGTTATCACTTGATAATCGGTCTACCAAAGAGACTATTATTAATTTAAAAAGTTATTCTTCATAAAAAAAAACACGATTTTAATAAGCTACATTTTTTAGAACAACTTTTCTTGAACTTGGAACTAGGATTGATAATTTTGGGAACAGGTCTTTGAAGACCCAACCCACCTCGCTCCCAAAAATGTGGAACAGTGTGGGACGTGACAAAACGAGAACCTGCACCCCGCCCCGCAGACGCAGCAGGACGGTGTTTCATGGCAAAGCGGGCCGGGCCAAAATTGTAATCGCTACCTGAAACAGTCACTAGCTGCATAACCCAGACAGAGGCTCACCAAAAGAATTAATAGAAGGAGAAGAAAATGAGAGAATACATTTTAAAATTGTCTGAGTGTTCCTACAATTTATCATGATAGGCGGTAACTACCCCAGGAAAAGGTTGGGACAGAATATGTTCCTTTCGAAGCAATAAGTACAGAAGAACCTACAAACAACTCAGCAAAGCAGCAAACTATATATCTTGCACTAAATGCGGTATCATGCTTTACCTTGCTGATGATCTAGCACTCATGGATGAATGGTAATTTGTGCTTCTTTGTTTCCTATAAGAAGAGTAGACATCATCGTATTGGCTTGATTCATTTGGATCAGCTGTTGCCCCAAGTCCCAGCCTGCCAGAAGAACTGGATCCAGGTTTTCGTTCAATGCTGCCATCGGCAAGAGTCCCGGTATCTGGGTCGACAGTTAGGTTGGGAGGTGGGGGGATGCAGGTTCCTCCTTTCCTGACTGAAGGTTCCCTCTCATATTCATAATCGTCGTCATCCCTTGATTCTGATGGCTTCATGGGTCCCTCGGATGGGTTTACTTCCCCAATCTCTTGGAAGAACTTTGACACCCGCTCCAGAATTTCCGATGAGGATACATTTGAGGGTGGAATTGCAGTTGGAATATCAAGAGGACTTAGAGGAGAGTAAGGCACGCCACTGCCTATCTGCATCTTTCTGACCATACCTGGAATGAGACCTGGAGGAAACAAAGGGTATGGGGGCAGCTTTTCGCCAACTTTGACCGGAGTTGGTGCCATTGAGAGATTCGGCTGCGGAACAGAGGACTGCACAGCTGCTGCTCCAGCAAACACAACAGGAGGAACTGAAGTTGGAAGAAATTGCTGGGGGAGTAAAGATGGCACTGGAGGAACTAGTTTCTCAGCATGATCCGGAATACTAGGTACTGCAACATGCTTCTCAGGTTGCCATTGTAAGGAACTGTGATTCAACACCTGGTGTGCTCCTGTTAAAAAAGATGCAAATCAGTAAGGAAGCAGCTACTTTACATCTGCTGAAACGAGTTGAGCTATCACTAACAACCCTTATCAGCTAAATTTCCACGATAAAGGTTGGTTGCAAAAAAAATACCTGAAATCGCAGAATGATCTCTCACAACAGCAGATGCATCGGCAGGAGGACCATGGAAAGGATTTGGCGGCATCCCATTCATCATTTCATTTTCAAGCCTAAATATAGTATCCTGGTTGTATACTTCCTTGGAGGCCCAGAATTGTAAGATTTTCAGAAGGCGAGACTGGTTTTCC
Organism: Pinguicula moranensis; assembly: GCA_028565015.1. Classification (NCBI taxonomy): domain Eukaryota; kingdom Viridiplantae; phylum Streptophyta; class Magnoliopsida; order Lamiales; family Lentibulariaceae; genus Pinguicula; species Pinguicula moranensis. The sequence goes on along the minus strand of JAOWBN010204467.1, from coordinate 4,134 downwards.
TCCTTTTTGTGCGGATTGTGATATATCCTACCTAGCATAGAGCCCAAAACTGGCCTAAATGCAAGAGCCTCGTTATCTGGCTCTTGTGGATTGGCCCTCCTCTGCAAGCTGTATGTTTCAGAAATTCAAATGTAAATTTTAATAATAGTCTCTTCTTAAAAAAATTAATAATAATAGCCAACACCACACAGGAATTTGGGGGTCTTAAACTTCTATAAACTCCAACATGGTCATAACGTCAAAGTTCAAACAAGAAATCTATTATGTATAATAACTAGAGGAACAAAAGCAATCAAAACTAACCTGTCAAATAGAATATCATTGGCGAGGTAAATAATATGCAGCTGTCTCTCAGAATCATCAAGAGAAAACACCCTATCACGAAGTGCCTCGGCCAGAGCAGGTCCAAAAGGAGACCTCTGCATAAACCAAATCTTTGCACCTTTAATTGACTCCTTTGTTCCACTGAGATTGTTGAGAACCCCATTTATCTCAATCTCAATATCAGGAGGAAGTGGTCTAGATAGACCTTTGAAAGGCCTGTAAGGTGATTCAAATTCAGGGCGGCTTGGACTAGCCAATGGCTGAGCCTGATGAGGGTGCTGTTGCTCATAGAATGGCGGAAATGGAGGTTGCTGTAGGTGAGTGGAACCAATCCCTGAAGCAGAGACCACAACAGCAGCATTAGGAGCATTGGTTGGTGCTGGATTCATCATGGGATTTGGAGGATGCATAACTGGCATAGAAGATGGGAAAGGAGGGTTGAAAGGACCAATAGCGGGTCTTGTTGAAATCCAAAGCTTATAACGGTAGTAATTATGGCCTTCGCCACCAAAAAGGAAACTGTAAGAAGGGTTATCCTTCTCTCTTTCACGGACCACAGCTTCAAACTCAGGGCCATTCTTGACAGCATACTCAACCAATTTGTCAATTCGTTTTTGAAGTTCAGGATCAGATGGGGGTGGAGCAGGGGGCGGTGCAGACTCATATAGCCCATGAAAAGGTGATGGAACAAGATGTGGGGGCACATGCGGAGGGAAGGAAGATGGCGGTTGTTGATGAAGGTGAGGGTGGGGAGGTAAATGAGGAAAAAGTTGATTTTGTGGCATCGGACGAGGATATGGAAACTGTTGAAGAGAAGGATGAGGGGGAAGAAATGGAGGGCCATGCACTGATGGGGGAAACTGTTGATGCTGCGGGTGAAAAGCATACTGCTGCTGATGTTGAATATTGGTCGCTTGCTGTTGCTGCTGCTGCTGCTGCCCATATCCCATCGGAGCACCGTAATCATGAGATTGCCGATCCATTACAAATCTAGAACTTGAAGCATGTCAAGCAACTCTCAGAAATTCATCGGAATATGTAACTACAGAAAAAAGGCAGTGAAAAATCATCATTAGTCAAACAGTGGATTAAGTCAAGCACGATTTTTATGCTTGAGATTTTCATTTAGCTACAGAAGTCCATAGAAATAGGAAGAGGATGCAATGCCCTTCTGCAATGATTTATATGCTGGACTGCAAAGGTTACTCTTCTGCTTAGCATGTAAAAGGGGGAAAAGCAAAGAACAAGAGGGACAGCACAGTGCCATCTTGATGACATGGAAGATGTACAAAGATACTTATAAGCTCATAATTCCATATCAAGCCACAAAAGTCATAGCATAGCTCATGAAAACCAACATTTCTTGATGAGTTTGGGATGCTTCAAGAACCAATTGGCATAACCCAATCATCAATTCCTAGTGTGTTTTCCATATAATTAATCCATTTACGAACTTGGCAGAAGCTCATTCTCAAAGAAAACATCACCACTAATGTAAAGCAGATAATAAACTATAAAAACAAGAAATGAGCAACGTAATATAAGGGTTCCATGCAAAAGTCAAATAAAATACAAATATTGTTGCTGAAGGCAATACCAGAGTCAGTTTTTATGGAACAACTCACACATTGATATTAACAGAACTATATATGCATCAAGGGAAAGAAGATAAATAAGTGAAAAAAAGATAAAGCCAAATTTTTTTTCATATTTCAGAGGGCAACGTAATAAAATAAATTCTGCATAAAACAGAACAAAAGCACTAGCTACTTTATTGGCCTCATCCTATACAACGTAATTGTAGCTTTTAGAAGATCTCGTCATCTGTTGCTTATGTTGCATCCTGCTGAAACAACAGTTTTTCGTCTGTTCTTTCAGTACACAATAATCTCCACATTTGAACATATAGAAACGATTGCCGCTCAATGTGAATCAATTTAAGTTCATATTTATCACTCTGGTCTAGACCAATTGATTTAAGCACTAGCCGAGAAAACCCAATTACGCACTATACAAGCAGGGTACAAACTACAACTAATGCAAACTGCAACAGTAGCATAAAAGAACTCCAGGAAAAGTGAAAATACGAAAAATTGTTTCCCATGCTTCTAAATTCGTCTCCATTCCCATTCTTAAAAAAAAGATAATAAGAATAAGATATTCTGATCTAACATATTGAAACTAAAGCATTCATCCAGGACAAAACAAAAGAAGTAAGAATAACGCAACGAAGGATCAGTAGCATACCAATCAAGATATCGCGCTGTGATATGAATTGGGGAAGAGAGGGAGAGGGAGAGGGAGAGGGAGAGGGAGAGGGAGAGAGAGAGGGCCGAAGGGGTTGGGTTTTGGGTTTGGCAGCAAACTGGTTATGGCACAGGCCACAGCGATGACTGGAAAAAAAGGAATGAAAGGGTCGGAATCTCGGGTCGCCACGGACCGGGTCAGGTCTTTAAGAATGATTTTCGTTTTGTCGGTGAGTTATGAGAATTACATATCCATGCTCTCGCTCTAACAAATTTTATGAATATTGTAAAAACAAAAAGTTCATGAATAATTATTAAAAAATAATAATTTTATTTATAATACAAAAAATTATCCATAAATTTATCTCCGGTATTTTGATATAGTTTGCATCAGTCGATGGGGAGGGAGGTCTACTCGGACATATATACACGTACACAGGGATGGAGTGAGAAGGGGCTAGGGGGCAATCGCCTCCTCCCTCCCGTGGATTTTTAAAAAATTTAATATGATTTTTTTTTAAAGAGGTACTTTTGCCCTCTCATATCCCACTCCATAATCCGCATCTCACTACATAATCAGTATCTCGCCTTCTCTTGATTCAAATCCTAACCCCGCTCAAGACATGTAGCCTTATTTCTTTGCAAGAGATGAATGAACTTCATTGTCAAACATTGATCAAAGCTACCCTTATCCATTTGAAAAAAAAGGGGGTTGACAGCAATTGGAATCAGTACAACTCAAACAATGACTCTAAAGCAAGGATGATGAAACTGGACAATGGTTCTCATGCATAACTTCTATCCATTTCTAACCTGTTCTAGTGCAACTCCTAGAAGAAGTCATATGCTTTTACAGAAACGATTCTAGAGTTCATAAAGAAGAGCACCAGCTGCATAAAAACCCTCTCGCAGTTATCCAGAAGTCTGTCTATTCAGCAGTTGGAAGTCTCGTACCAATTATTTCAGAAGGCGGTCGCAACGTACAAACCATCTCTTTCGTCTTTCCAAAATAGACCTGAAAATGAGGATCATACCGTTATTTCTGTGTTATTAGACAAGTACACATGAAGATTATACAATTGTCATTGAGCCTTGATAGTTCAAGTGCTAGAGCACCATCAGTAATAATTGAGATGCCTCGGGTATGATACCCAAGTTGAGCAAAGCTCTCCTAAAAAGATGTAAAGGGTGTGTTTTATCTATCCAAAAAAAAGAATTATACAATTGCCAAAGAAGCAAAAGTTATGATATTTTTTTTAATAAATCAGACAGTGATGTCAACTCAAGGATGAACACTGCGGACCTGATCCAATGAGTTTCTCAGCTTGCTCTCCATTTCTTCTATCATCTTTCCCATATTACATAAATGGCCTTCTACAAGAGAAAGCTCCATATTCATCTAGGCAGAAGAATTTGATTACTTGACATTGGGAAGGAAATATAATAGCCGAAATACAAAAGGTAATGGGATATCTAATTACATCTTAAATAAGATGTACCTGTCTTCTGATTGATCCTGACAAATTGAAGGTGCCTGATGCCTCATCACTTGTTGTCAATGAAA
>JAOWBN010204456.1:0-14462 GCA_028565015.1 Pinguicula moranensis | reverse complement strand
AAAAATAGTGATCGTTTAATGCCCTTGCGCAAAATATCACCCCTCTTAAAAATCAGAAGAATAGTAGAAGAAGAAGAAGATGAAGAAGAAGAAGGCGTCGCGCAAAACAGGGCCTAGCCAACTTCGATCGATATGCCTTTTTTTTTTTTTTTTTATGTAGATAGCTTTTACTTTCTCTCTTTGATTGACGGGATATTTATAAATTGGGATACGTTTGATTGGATTTCTTTTGGTATGATGAACCTTAGTTTCTTTTTCTAGGCGGATCTCTTTTACTTTTAGCCCCTGTATTGCGCATCATTTTTAAAATTATAATTGACTTATAAGCACCTTTTTTAAAAAAATAACTCCTCATTTTCAAAAAAAATATACTTATAAGTCAATTATAAGCCTAAGAAGACGGCACAAAACACTTGTCAACTTTCATTTTTGCGCTACTTGGATCAGACGAAGCTATCACATCTAAAAATGACAATTCAAGAACCGTCAAACCTTTTTTTATAGATAATGGGGTCCTGGCAGCCGCTTCTTTCAAATCCACGGTAAGAACCGTCAAACCATCTGAGAGGTAACATAAAATAGCCAACATTAAGCCCATATTTTGTGCAACTTTCTTAAAATTATAATTGGCTTATAAGCACCTTTTTTAAAAAAAATAACTCCTCATTTTTTTGAAAAAATGTGTTTATAATCCAATTATAAGCATAAGAAGGCTGCACAAAACACCCCCTAAATCTCGAATCAATTAACATAACAGAGTCGAAATCATTTACCAAATCCAAACAATTCCAAAATAAAACAGACATATTAATTTTTTTTCTAATCCAACATAATCCAAGATCCAACATAACAATTCCAAATTAGCAACCAAACTCTGAATTCAAATCCAACATAAGAAATTCATAGCCAAATTAGGATTAAATCCTAGAATAATAACAATCCCGAATTCCAAAGCTAAAATAATTGAATTCCAATCCAATTCTTACCTTACAGCAAAACCTTGAAGACGGCGGCAGACATAAAAGAATAAAAAAGTAGAACCCGACAGAACTATTCCGGGTCACTTCTGTCTTCACTTTTCATGGAGATAAAATACAAAATGAGGACGGAAAGAGAATGCTATAGCCCCCGAACTGTACAGCGTACGAAACGCACAATTTTGGTAAAGTGACGATTTATTTCTATGTTAAATACGGTGTTAAACACGGGGTACAATTTTACCTATAAAAAAAAAAATACGGTGTTAAACACGAGGTAAAATTGTTATTTTACCGCCGTGTTGAACACGCCCGCACAATTCGTGCGCCATAGTAGAACCGAGAACGGGACGGTAAACAAGATTTCTGTTGCACAAGTAAATTGAATAGAGAAATTATTCTGGGGTGGAATGTAAGGATTAGATTAAAATAATAATAAACTTAATCAATACTGCCCTAGGCAGGATAATGGTCTATGATATACCTGGGGCTAAAACTAAATAGTAAATATAATGTATTTAGTGCATGAGCCAAGGTTTTTTGTTGGGGAAATTTTATCAAGTCGTGTACAGTTTAACCTATGATTTATAACTTTTTTTAAAAAAAAGGAGAAGAAAAATAAATTAATTATTCAAAATAAAAAAAACTTTACAATCAAAATGACTTACCGTTTAAGAAACAAAAATCAAATGCAAAATAAAAATAAAAAAATTCAGCAAATTGTCTCTGTTGTATGCAAATATCAAAATTAATAAACATTGTTTAAAAATTGTGAATTTACTTGTTTGTCTTTAATTTGTAATGTGTATGGGCTGTGCATGTGAGTTTACGATTTTAACCTTACTAAGTGCTAAATTATTGTTTTACCCTTATTGTTGGTAAATCGACGAAAATGCCATTAATGAAGGTCTAATCGCGATCGTTCATTTGTTATGATCGTGTGGTTTGTATTAAGTCTCGCTTATTTCTCATTTTTTTTTAATCTGAACCGTTCGCTTAATCTTTGATCTAATGGTACATATTGAAGCTTCTTAAGGAAGACTTGATTTGATCATGTCCATTCTTTTATTTTTGATCCAACAGTTTGAAAAGAAACTTCTCTAGGAAGCTGGATTTGAAGAGTTGGAACCATTCAATATTCTGACATGATCCTATGTTTGTTATTGATTGAGATTATCGGTGAAGATCGGGTCGTCCGTTATAAGTTTGATCCAACAGCTCGGAGCATTACCTGTACTGGATGTATTGTGAGCCGTAGATTTAGAGAGATCCAACAGTCGGGGTTTGTGCACAGAGTTGATATAAAAGCTTTACGTCGAGAATCGCAGAATAATTAATTCATTAGTTTCTCTCTCTTGCTCTCGAAAATTGATTTTTCTCTCACTTCTCTTTTGTGTTCTCCGATGTTTTGATGGTAAAACTTTTGATTTTTTGGCCATTTAACGGAGGTTTTGGTAATTGTGGTCGGTGAGATCGTTCCTATTTTGTGAGATCTACAATTTGGTTACCGTTTTGTTCTAGTTTTAACTACTTTAAAGTTTAGGAATTCCAGTTTTAAGTGTTGTTCAGTTTGTTGCTTCTTAAAATGACATTATTAGCACATTTTAGAATTTTTTTCTAGACTTTACTTTAGTTATTTAGACTAAATTTGAATTTGTATGTGATTTTTCTTTTGAGATTTGTTTGGACAATTTGTATCGTGTAATCTTTCACATTCTCAAAAGATAATATAGCTAATAGAGCAGCCGATTCCGGAACTTAACGTAGACTAACTGAATCTAAGAAGACGGTGAGTCATGGTCCTTAACTCTTGTCTTGATTAATTTTCTGCTTTTTTTACAATATTATGAATAAATCATTACTAACAATTCTGTGGTCAAGTGTACAAAAGAAATTCAACCAATTAATCTCAACAGTCGTTGGTACCGATCTGAAAAAAATCTTCGTTACCCTACTTACCAAAAAAAATGTATTGATCTATTTATTATATGCTTAACCCAAAAAAAAGTCTAATCTTTTCTTAATTGTAAAGAAAATAGTAGAGAGCAACTCATAAAAATAAATTGTTAAATCAGCTTGAAAATAATCTCACAAAATTGTAAAAAATTGTTTTGACTATAATTTCACAAAATTGTTTTGACTATAATTTCACATAAGTGTAAATTCTGCTTTTGGTTTTCAAAAAAAATTGGTAAAGTATGTTGCAAGGATAATCAAACCCATAACCACTACTTTAAAATCTTTGTATTTTATCAATTAATCTAAATGAAATTTTTTCATTGACACAAAATGAATATACACCTATTTGTATATTCACATGATTGCTTTGAAAAGTTTATTATAATTTCCACCTTTACGTGAGGTGTACAAATTAGGCAGCTTTCCAACCAACCCCGAGAAAAGAAATGCCAAAAATACTTTCGTCAAAAGGATTGAAAAAAAAAACAAGAAATCGACAAATTTCAACTTCAGGAGGTTACCAACTTCAGTGAAGAAAACAAAACACATCCGGAATATAATAAAAAAATCATATTAACCTTAGAAGAATCTCTTCTATTTTAATTAATATTAAAAAAATTATAACTATATTTAAAAAATAATTTTTTAAGATGTTGGGTGTGCAAGGACATGACCCAGGGATATAAGGTACACATTTTAGAGGGGAGACAAGACTACTATTTATAAAACCTGAATGACTGGGGTTAACTCATTCAAATTGTTCACGTCTCAGTTTGGTTGATTTTTGCAATATCAAATCACCATATTAACTAAATATAATAAATTAAAAATATTTAAAGACAAATTATTAAAAATAAGAGTAATAATAATATATGAGCATCTCAAAACAAAAAATTATGACCCGAGTTCCCTATAGTGACGTGCTTCTTCACATGATATGCTAAAAAATAGCTGACGTTGAAAGGATCCAGACCCTGGATTGGTGCCTGCGTGTTTGTTCGGTAGACATCCATGTTATGTTATTTATTGGTCCAGTTGGAGTTGCCCTCCTCATTAATGGCCATTGTCACTGGAGCACTTTATTCACAGAATGACACAGAGAGTGAAGACAGACATGATGGAATGAATTATGAGGATGGGGGGAGAGTACAGTTTCACCTTTGTATTGAAGTCATTGGGAGGGGTTCTATTAAAAAAATCCTCTATCGAGACAACGTTTATTAGCATTTACTGTAGACTGTAGTAACTCTCAATCCATTGATTTAGTGGTGGATGAAACTTAAAACTCTTAAGAGCACGAGGTTCCGAGTTTAATTCCCATTGACTTCAAATAATTTTTTTTGGGGCCACGCGAGTTTAGGCCGAGATTTGTCCAGTCCATGTGAAAGGGTCGTCAGTTAAATGTATGCAGCTTTATTCTTATAATAATATAAAGAGTATATTCACTAATAAAAGTATTAAAATTTAATAAAATTATTTTTGATATAATCTATTATTAATATAAAACAAAAAATATCAATAATTACTATTCCAATGTACAATTGCCAAATTCATAAAGATACGATACGAACAATGCAAGTATTGTGACACGAGTCGTGATCCAATCTTCCTGTGTTGACTTTTAAATAGTGACGCGACGAGATCCGATCTAACAAGTCATCTTAGTAGGTTACACACCATCAGAACTAATTGAATAAGATTTGATTAGGAAGACATCAAAATTCAAATTTAAAGGCCCGATCCACACTGATTATCAGAACGGAATATGAGTTAACAATCCAATAAATAAAAAAATTAATAGTAAAGTTTTGAGCATATAATATTTTAAACATAAACATAAACCAACATGATCAATCAGGTTGATTCTAAGATTTCATGAGGGTAAGCCATATCATTAAGTTAGCCCACATACTTTTCAATTGCCACAAATCATACCATGTATGTTGGATTTTAGGGTTTATGATTTAGATAGATGAGAATTAGCGAATCTATGTACGAGATACATGTGTGGTGATTATTTTATAAAGTAATTTATTTAAAAAAAAGTAACCCTCACACATGTACCACACCTAACCTATGCTCACTCCATGGGACGGATAGAGGTGGAAGACTGCATATAGACATACTCCTCTGGTCCCCCAATTTTATTTTTTATTTTTTTTATTTTAATTTTATTTTGTGTTCAAACTCATATGAATTTATAGAAATACTCATTTCCCTCCCCATATAAAAGTAAAAGGTTTTCTCTCCTCATTTTTTTCACAATAATTTTTTATTTATGGCTCAATGATGATTTTTTTTCCTTGTGGGTTTTGAGTTCTCAAACTCTTTATGACATCTTTCAGCGGTCAAGATTGATAACTTTTACTTATTGTTTTTTTTAATTGGATTTTTATTTCAATTATTGTTGTCTCGATTCAGGTATAAAAATATGTTTATAATTTTTTTAATTAATCTGTGTAAATTTGTTTTGAGAAATATTTATATAAATAAATTAGGCATTATAAACATTATCTTTGTATAATTACAAGGGTACGACTGCGTACATCTGATCCCCACACCTCAATTTGGTTGGGAATATACTATGTTATTGTTATTTAACTTTTATTTTTTTTATCATTATTTAAGTTAATAAAATTATTATTTTTTCATAACTATTGAGCAAATAAATTATTTTATTATTCCCTACTAAATTGACATTGCCCCCTAAAAAAAATTGATTCCTCCACCCCCTCTCTAAATTTTTTTTCGTCTGCCCCTCTCTAACATTTTTTTGGCCCCTTTCCTAAACGTCCACCTTTGTCTCACTCCACTAAATTGTTTACCGTATGTTCATTAAAAATATCTAAACTTTTTTTTTTTCGTGTATCACGACTCTTATTATTGTCCTTGCTATTATTATTTTGGTGGCCTATAAGTAATCACAAATAGGCCCCCAACTTGTGGCTGCGGTGCCCAATCCGTCATCTCCTTCTCTCTCTATCTCTTGCTTTGCCAGTGTGTGAAGGAGAAAGGGGGAACAGTCACTCGCCGCCGTATATATATTCCCAGACTTGTTTCTTTGACAGATCAACAAAACAGAGAAACAAAGAGAGAGAAAGGTAAGAAAATGGGAAGATCCCCCTGCTGCTCGAAAGTGGGATTGAGGAAAGGCCCATGGTCTACTAAGGAAGATGCCTTGCTCTCAGATTTCATTCAACAAAACGGAGAGGGACAATGGCGATCTCTACCAAAGAAAGCTGGTATGGGCTTCAGTTCATGACTCTGTTTCCAATTTTGTTAGTGTTTTTTAGGGTGGAATGTGATGTGTTTTGTTAATAGACAAGAGTGTAGGTTGTCAAAATTTACCCAAATCACATTGCAAAGATATTTAAATCACAAATTCGTGCGAACAGGATTGCTGAGGTGTGGTAAGAGCTGCAGATTGAGATGGATGAACTATCTCCGGCCGGGGATCAAGAGGGGGAACATCGGAGAAGATGAGGAGGGTTTGATCGTGCGGATGCACGGTCTCCTCGGAAACCGGTGGTCCCTAATCGCCGGGAGATTGCCAGGTCGAACTGACAATGAGATCAAGAACTACTGGAACACACATCTGCTAAAGAAGCTGCTGAGTGCAGGGATCCAGCCCAGGGCCAACAAGGAGTTACCCAGGCCGCCGACAAAGGGGAAGAATCCAGCCAAAAAGAAGAAAAAGCAGAAGAAGGCCGCCGTCTCACCGGTGGCGGCGGCGGCAGAGCAGACTGCGAAGAATAAGAAGGAAGCGGAGCAGGGGAAAGGCAGTGATGGTCCTCCGAAGACGAAGGTGTACTTTCCGAAGCCGATAAGGGTCTCGCCGGCGTTCCCGAGGACTGGGAGCTACGACAGCTTTGCCAATGTCGCGTCGAGCGGCGCGACCAGCAGCGGTGGCTGGGAGGCGGCGAATAAGGCCGCGGAGGATGAGTCTTACGTGCCGGTGTCGTGGCCGCCGCTGTTTGAGATGGAGGAGGCGGGGTACGGGATAGGCGGCGTGTTTGATGAAGACGATTTTCTCGGCCTGGGTTGCATACTGCCGGTGCACCAACACCAGACGGAGCCCATCGCCGGCGATGATACCATGCTGATGCAAGTCTATGATGAGTATCAGCAGCTCATCCAGAGGACAAAATAAACCAAGACTATTTGAATAAATAAGTACAACAAAATGATCTATTTCTTGTCCACCTTCGTGTGAAATTACGTGTGCTGGTTTCTTTAGTGTCTTTAGTGCAATTTGATTCAAAAGTTTAGGCATAATGTTGGTAAGGACGAACTTTAGGTTTTGTATTTGAAAAATAGGATATGATATAATGTATGGATATTTTTATTTAGAATTTCATGATTTTGTGTGTTAAGTTCCAGTTCTGTATAATTACAGGAAGGGATGTTCATTTTTAGCTCCGACCCGAGCCGACCCGAGATACCCGAACCTGACTCGAGTCTGGTCTGATCGTCGACATTCAATTCTGACATTAGTTAATTGCTGCACGCCCCTATCCATCTGTCATTTACTTCACTTTTAATTGTTGTTAATTTACTATCTTTAATCTATTGTTGTCAGTTATGGGAGCATTGGAATTATAAATATAAATATGGGTACGGTTCCGTTGACATGATTTGTGACACAAATTGTGACACAGTTTCCTTAAAAGTCTATGTTTAGGGTCCGTAGGGTTTAGGGTTTGGAGTTTAGGGTTTAGATTTTTAGATATTTAGGTCTTAGGATTTATATTTTTGAATTTAGGGCTTAGGGTTTAGGGTTTTTTTAGGGTTTATAACCCTCAACTCTAAAATTTAAAAATTCTAAACCCTAAAAACCATAAAACCTAAAAAAATCCTAAACCCTAAGCCCTAAATCCAAAAATATAAATCCTAAGACCTAAATATCTAAAAATCTAAACCTTAAACTCCATACCCTAAACCCTACGAACCCTAAATATAGACTTTTAAGGAAACTGTATCACGATTTGTGTCACAAATCATGTCAACGGAACCGTCCCCTATATATAAACTCTTAACAAGTTTATTTTCCCATATTATTTATTTAATTGTGTTTTCTTTGAGCAACAATTTCTCATTCATCCGAACACCATTTTGAGCATATAATTATTTCAAAGCTCAAGGGTATTAATATTTATTAAATTTTTAACCTTATCAAAAGAACAAGTGAAACCCGTTCAAAATGATTCTCCAAAATGTTTTTCCACAGGGTACACTAGTTATTATGTGTCCAAGAATTCTGAAAATTATAAAAGGATATTAGGATCATTGTCCGGGCCAAGCACAAGTACGGGTGGCCGCCCCCGGATCTAATTTTCTTCATAAATTGCTATTTTGTTGTGAATTATTTGTGCAAGTGTAAACAAATGAGCAAACAAGAAAACTCAAAATATTTCTCCGCCTTATTTCCTCTCACAATTTCTTCTCTTGTATTGAATATTCTTCACTTGGATAACTCTGTTTCATTTCACTTCGTTCGTATTTATAATACGAACTCTAAACAATGACAAAAGATAATAAATGAGGAATGAGCGTAATGAGCAACTTTCTTGACTTCTTGGTGCACTTGTCCGGTGTGATAATAATATCATGTCTGCGCATGATATTCTCTCGCGTGCTGTATTCTTCTTCCATTACTTTCAGTTATTTAATACTGCTAACAACAGTCATATAACATCACTCCCCCTTAAATGTACATCTCACCATGCCTCGTTAAAACCTTGCGAGGAAAAATCCCTGTGGAAAAAAGAGTACATGATCTTATGATCTCCCCCTGTTGGACGCATCTTTGAGTTTTCTCATGCCGATCCATTTGACCAATTTTTCATAAATTGTAGTATGTAATGCTTTTGTAAACAAATCTGCCAGATTGTCACTTGATCGAATTTACTGAATATTTATATCACCTTTTTCTTGAAGGGCATGTGTAAAGAAAAATTTGGGTGATACATGCTTCGTCCTATCCCCTTTAATGAAACCTTGTTTCAGTTGAGTAATGCAAGCTGTACTATCTTCATAAAGAATAGTTGGAATGTCCTTCTTGGTCTCCAAGCCACACATTCCACGAATATGTTGAGTTATGGTTCTTAACCAAATGCATTCACGACTTACTCCATGAATTGGAAGAATTTCTGCATGGTTGGAGGAAGTGACGACTAATGTTTGTTTAATAGAACGCCACGAAATAGTTGTACCTCCACAAGTAAACAGATAGCCTATTTGAATGCACAAACATTAGTGCAAGAATTGCTGCATGATAAATATCCAGCATCAGCATAACTAATTAATTCCGGGTTAGAAACATTAGGATAGTATAAACCCATATCCATTGTTCCTAAGATACCGAAAAAACGTGTTTGATTCCATTCTAGTGTCTTATAGTTGGAAAAGAACTATCTCTTGCTAGTAAATTTACTGCAAATGATATATCAGATCGTGTATTATTAGCAAGATACGTTAATGCTCCAATTGCACTAAGATATGGTACTTCAGGACTAAGAAGTTCTTCACCATCTTCATGAGGACGGAATGGATCTTTTTTCACATCAAGTTATCTTACCACCATTGGTCTACTCAATGGATGTGCTTCGTTCATATAAAATCTTTTAAGCACTTTTTTCAAATAATTTGATTGATGCACAAAAATTTCATTTGTCAAGTGCTCAATCTGAAGGCTTAAATACAATTTTGTTTTTCCAAGCATTTCAAATTCTTTCTTCATACAATCTACTGCATTTGATAACTCTTTAGAAGTTTCAATAATATTTAAGTCATCTACATAAACAACAATGATAATAAGTTCTGATCTTGATCTCTTTGTAAAAACACAGGGGCATATTGTATCATTTTTATAGCCTGTCTTTAATAAGTATGTGATCTAACAGTTGAACCACATACGTCCGGATTCTTTAAGTACATATAGAGATTTATTCAATTTAATCGAATAAGTCTCTCGAAAATTTTAAAACGTTCAGGGATTTTCATATAAATATCATTATCTAATGAGCCATATAAATAAGCTGTCACTACATCCATCAGTCGCATTTCAAGCTTTTCATGAATTATCAGATTTATCAAATAATGAAATGTGATTGCATCCATCACAGGAGAATAAGTATCTTCATAATCAATGTCTGGTCTTTGGGTAAAACCTTGTGCAACAAGTCGTGCTTCATATCTCACGACTTCATTTTTCTCATTTATTTTCCACGCAAATACTCATTTATATCCGACTGGATATATACCTTTTGGTATAGGGACTACTGGTCCAAAAACTTCTCGTTTCTCTAAAGAACTGAGTTTTGAAGCAATTGCTTCTTTCCATTTTAGCAAATCATATTTGCACCTACATTCCTCTATAGATGTAGGTTCAATATCCTCATTCTCTTTCATTATATCACATGCGATATTATAAACAAAAATATCGTCGACGTTTGTTTCATTTCGATTCCATCTTTTTCCCGTTACGACATAATTTATGGAGATCTCCTCATTTTTAGGTTTCTGAATTTCTTCATTTATGTCGTTTGCCTCTTCTGAAGTATTATGGGTCTCTGTTGGAGATTTTAATTCCTCTTCTGGAATATTAAGGATCTCTGCTGGAGATGCTATTTCTTTTTTTGGACAATCCTTTATGTTTGATCCTTTTCTTTTCCGAGGATTTTTATCTTTGGAACCGATTAGTCTTCCACGTTTCATGCGTGATTTAGACTCATTTGCTGTAGAAATTTTTCCTTCTGGGACATTAAGTTTAATTGGAGCATTTGCAGTTGGTATATGAGACTTGGTTACCGTCATCAAGTCGGTAAGTGAATCTGGCAATTGATTTGCTAAATTTTGCAAATGAATAATCTTGTGAACTTCAAGTTCACATTGGCGATAACAATGATAAAAATGTGATAGTGAAGATTCATGCTAGGATACATTCCTTTCCAGCTGTTTATGTTCTCCTCCTAATATTGGAAAAATTGACTCATCAAAATGACAATCAACAAATCTTGTTGTAAATGTATCTCTAGTTAATGATTCTAAATATTTAATTATCGACGTAGATTCATATCTAACATATATTATCATCCTCATTTGAGTACCCATCTTTGTGCGTTATGGAGGAGCAATTGGTACAAATACCGCACATCCGAATATTCTTAGATGGAAAATGTTTGGTTCTTGACCATAAAACATTTGCATCGGGGAGAAATTATTATAACTTGTTGGCCTGATACGAATAAGTGCTGCCGCATACAAAATTGTATATCCCCAAGCAAATACGGGGAGTTTAGAATACATAAGCATTGGCCTTGCAATCAATTGGAGGCGTTTAATAAATTATTTAACCAAATCATTTTGTGTATGAACATGTGCAACAGGATGTTCGATGGTTATCCCAATTGACATACAATAGTCATTAAAGACTTGTGATGAAAATTTAGCAGCATTATCTAGTCGAATTTTCTTTATTGGAAAATTAGGAAAATGAGCTCGCAAGCGAATTATTTGTGCAAGTAATCTTGCAAAAGCTAAATTGCGAGTAGATAATAAGCACCCATACAGCCATTTAGTTGATGCATCAATTAGAACCATAAAATATCTAAATGGTTCGCATGGTGGGTGTATTGACCCACATATATCTTCCTGAATTCTTTCCAAAAATGTAGAGTTCTCATACTTAACTTTATTTAATGAAGGCCTTGCAATCAGATTCTCTTGAAAGCAAGCAGCACATGAAAATTCACTAGTTTGAAAAATCTTCTGGTTTTTAATTGAATGACCACGTGAATTTTGCATCATAAATGATCCGGGATGGCCCAACCGATCATGCAAAAATTTGATAGTTTTAGTAGTCTTTAGACTTTTAACAGTATAAATTTCAACCATTCTAATTGTTGTGTAATATAATCCTGAGGATATTACGGGTAATCTTTCTAAGATGCATTTGTTACCCAAAATAATTGATATAATTCATAAGTATTCTTCATCTTTTTCGTTCATAGTCTAAATATGATATCCATTT
Organism: Pinguicula moranensis; assembly: GCA_028565015.1. NCBI lineage: Eukaryota > Viridiplantae > Streptophyta > Magnoliopsida > Lamiales > Lentibulariaceae > Pinguicula > Pinguicula moranensis. The sequence continues at coordinate 2,495 of JAOWBN010204456.1, read as the reverse complement.
CGATAAATATATTTAAAACTCAATAAATTTTGTCGAGATTCAGATGAGAATAAAGCATCATTAATTGTGATGTTTGTCCCTCTTGCTAGTACAATTTGTGCTCTTCCGGAGCCTTTAATTAATTTTGCACTACCAGATATTGTATTAGCATATGCTTCCTTTATAGATAGGAAGATAAATTATTTTTTATTGTTGAGTATGCTGTGTATTGTTGCATTGTCTGCTAGACATGTATCTTCCTTATTTGATTTGGATAAATCCATAGTTATCTTCAATAAATAAGTAACATTAAAAAATAAACGAAATCAAACTTACAATAAAGTAACGAATACAGAAAAAAATATATAATACTGAGAAGTAGATAATATACAAAAACTTAGATATTTTTGCCACTATTCATTGGATTAGTGGGTGCAAGGAATCGACAATATCTAAATGTGTCACATCAAAAATTTTATTAAGGAAATCATCTTGAACAAAATCCATTTATACATTCTTGAACAAAAGGTGTTCACTTCGATTTAATCATTGAATTTTGGACAAAGTTTGTCTCCACATTCTTCCCTTTAGCTTTTGAAGCTTCATAAAGTTTTACAAGGTGCTTTGGCGTACAACAGGTACGAGACCATTGATTGTTCATCCCACATCGATGGCAAATATTTTCTACATTCTTGTTGCCCTGAGATTCTTTGTTGCAACCTTGAAAATTATATTTTTCGTCCACTTCTAGTGGTTATTTGTATTAATGGATTATTGCGGTGAAAGTAATGATGATTTTCCTGATTTTCACGTCCACGACTGCGTCCACAACCACGGCCACGGCGGGGGCCTTGATTATATGTACTCTAATTCACTTCTGGAAATGGAGCAGAACCACTGAGGCGTGATTGATGATTTTTGATTAGCAACTCGTTATTTTGTTCAGGCGCAAGAAGACACGAAATCAGTTCGTAGTATTTCTTAAAACCCTTTTCACGGTATTGCTGTTGCAGGAGCATATTAATTACATGAAAAGTAGAGAATATTTTCTTTAGCATGTCGTCATTGGTAATCTTTTTACCACATAATTTTAGTTGGGAACTGATTTTGAACATGGCAGAGTTGAGTTGTATTCGCTTATAGATTTAAAATCTTGTAAATGCAAATGCAACAATCATAACGAGCTTTCGGAAGTATTACCATTTTCTGATGATTATATCTCTCTTTGATATTTTTCCACAAATCTGCAGGATCTCTTATAGTGAGGTATTCTACTTTAAGCCCTTCATCAATATGGTGACGAATAAATATTGTGTCTTTTCCATTATCTTGTCGATATGCTTTATTTTAATCTTTTGTGGTGTCTCCAAGACCCATAGCATCTAGATGGATTTCCGCATCAAAAATCCATGACAAGTAATTTTTTCCTGCAATGTCTAAAGCCACAAATTCAAATTTCAAAATATTAGACATTATAACAATAATTAATTAACTTTACCTCAGCAAGAATTCTAGAAGCCCGATAGTAGAGCCGTATTGATAACGTGCTGTAAATTATTTGTGGAAGTGAAAATAAATGCAGATCAAATATTAAATTTAGCAAGCAAATAATCTCAAAATTCCTTCTTCGAAAAAGAAAGAAAAGTTTGAGAAGGAATTTTGAGATTGTTTGTTTGTAAATTTAATATTTGATTTGCATTTGTTTCCAGTTACACAAATAATTCAAAAGACTTTCCAAATAATTTCATACTTTATAAATATATTGTATCTTTCAATTCAAAACAATGCGATTGTTAGATTGACCAAATTATAGCTTGACTAAATAATTATAAAATGTGTGATATCATTAAAATTAATAAGTAACTTGAATCTCTTTAAGGGTAATAATTTTATCTCATTAACTTGAAGTGAATTCTTATATTAAAGAGTTTAGCATACAAAGTATTACATAAATTAAAGTTTAGAGGATAAAGTTCTCTTTACATGCCTAATTAAATTACATGTTAACTTTCGGTGATTTTTTTCTTCGTTACTTTTTCTCTTTTCACAACTATTCTCATACCCACAGTCACAACGTACCCAATATATTCTCAACTAAGTTGGGGTCTGGGGGGTCAGGTGTACGCGGCCTTACCTTTGTAATTATACAAAGAGGTCATTTCTGTTGTGACCCAATATGAATTGCGTCATTTGATGTATTGAGTTCCAGCAATTTCACTAAATAGAAGCATTGGAATTTAAAAGAGTTATTTTGCTCTAATTCATTATTAGTACAAAACTAAAAGAATTGTCAATAATAACTCTAATAAATAACTTTTAACCTACTTTTATTTTGGCCACTCTTCACCAATTTACAGAAAAGCGGGTACAATTTATAACACTGGATTTTAGTTCCATTTAGAAGAATCTAAGGCCCTGTTTTGTGCAGGCTTTCTTCTACTTCTTCTACTACTTCTTATTTTTAGAAGGGGTGGTGTTTTGCGCAAATACTTAAAAGATAATTATTTTTAGAATAG
>JAOWBN010204445.1:0-14464 GCA_028565015.1 Pinguicula moranensis | reverse complement strand
AGGAGCCTACTTGCAAGGATTGGAAATTCTTCAAGAGGTATAAACTTTTTGAACTCCCTTGAACTCTAAGTTGTGTAAATTATTAGCAAAGATCCATGGTCAAAAGATATCTAAATTTTTTGTTGTGCATGCTTAACACATACTTATGTTTACGCTTCCGCACGAATTTTGCATAATGACACGTAGTGTAGCGTTTGGAGATCTTACACAAGGGAGAAGAATTTTTTATACCTTTTGTAGAATCACTAATTTGTACAAGAAAGCTCCTTCCGTTGAGGTCTTCAAATGTCAACCCTTTAGATTAGTCCACACCACCACTTCCCTTGAGTTTTATACACCCTAAGCGTATAACTTATGTATTGATAAAGGATTGCTACCTCCAACCTTTAAACCTTAGAAAAGAGAATAAAACTTGTTCAAGTTTTTGCCGAAAAATTGCAAGTCCTTCTCAAGTAAAGAATGTATCAAGGATGTGGGACTTCTCAATAATTCTTTCAATGGTTTAAAAATCGACCAACTCCATGTATTTGTGATAAGATTAAGGTATTTATATAGGTTGTCCTGAGTCCAAGAACTAAACACAAGTTGTAGCTAGTATATAATATTTAACTATAACTTTACATGTGTTGTAATAATTGCACTTCATGCTTGTGTGTCATGTTGCTGTGAAATCCTTCTCCATGATGTTTTCATACACCTCTACACATGTGAGGTCGTGCATAACATTTTTCCATAACCCCATAATTTCCTAAAAGTCCTTAAAGTTTCAAAAAACTTTAATTTAACCCATATACTTTACCTTAATCACACTTTGACCCCTCAAGAGAATCTTGTTAACATATGTGACCCTATAGGTTCTCAATAACTTGTGGACCTATAATTAACATAATAAAATATTTATTAATGAATTAAATACTTTTAATTCATTATTCTTTTATTTTAGTTCATAAACCACGAGTGATCTCTAGTAAGATATCATGGCCCCTAAGCATTGAGAATAGTCATAAAAGGAAACTATCCTTTTAAGAAATTAGTTTTTGTTTAATAGATATCTTTTCACCAATAACATATTCATAATCTTGTATATTGATGTTATCGATCACTCTCATTTATATATGAAGATTTATTGGCCCGGAAGTCATAATCATTAATTTCTAATTAAAAACTCTTTCTAATTCAACTTGTGCTTTGCAAAGGCTAATATGATTTCTTACAAGTGGCCATAGGAATATTTTCTACTAACATTTTAGGAGCGGTGAATCCTTTATTGATTACCAATAATTTTTCCGTACTTCAAACCATTCCCAAGGCTACCCATTGTTACCCATATACGGTGTAACTCCGAATAGAATCAAAGAATGACATCCATACTCAAGATCTCTATATGGTGATCTCAAGTCTAAAGATCACTTACACCTACTATTCCTTTAGGCCCCATTTACTAGCAATTCCGTCTTGGGAATTAAATGTGGATTACTATCGGGATTGCACACCAAAGGATGGGATTATGATGGAGATGGAATTGGGCAAAAAAAAAAAACAATTACACGTTTACTAAACAAAGTATCAAAGGGGAATTCGACCAGAATCTTTAAAAAAAATTAAGGAAATAGAGTAAGCTCAGCTTTCAATCGTAAATGGCGGACTCAATTGTACTTTATTCTGCAGAAGAGCACTTGACTTCTCTGAAGGATTTGGCTGTGTTCATCAGCAAGCACCACCCTTCCATCTCCATTGTCTTGATGAGCACCGCTGCATCCAATTCCATCGCAGGTTCCCCTTCCGTCGTCTACCACTGACTTCTCACGTCGGAGCTTCCAACAGGCTTGAAATTCGACGTCGTTGAACTATTCTTCGCAATCCATACTAGAAACCAGAAAAAACTCACCAAAACAGGGAGAATTTGAAGTACAGAAACTAGTAAATGAGGCTAAAAAATTAGGATTCTTCAGATTTGTTCATCTAATGGCTTTTCACGTTTTTTTTGTTCTGTGGCAAATTATTGTAATTTGTTTGAACTTGAAGGGTGGAGATTTAATAAAAAAGGGAGAATTGAGCGACTCAAAATCAATTCCTCCTTTTTGATAGAATTGTTTTAGAGTCTCAATCCCATCATTTTTTAAAAAAACTCGCGGGTCATGGGATTGAATTCTCCGACCCGCTTTGTCAAGTGTGTGCCTAGTAAACATAGAATTGCACTCTAATCCTATCATAATGACGCATAATTTTATCTAATAAACGGGCCCTTAGAGTATTATCCATTGATAATATGGTGATCTTTATGCGGGTCAATCCGATGTACTTGTCAACTACAAGCATCCATATTTCTAGGTTAAGTGTTACTACACTATAGTTGATGAAATCAACTATTTCTTTCAAAAGGAATTGGCTGAGAACATGCTAACCTATCCGTATAGTGATGCCTTATCTCACTAATACTATGGTTAGGAACGTTTAGTAATGATAACTTTAATTAGAGTGGTCCCATCATCACAACTCTTTGTGATACACTCTATATTACCAATGCTAGGCTTCACTATTTTATGTTATAAATAAACAAGTAGTGAAGGTTGCTACAATCATATATACAACATTAAAGTGTTAATAGATAGGCCTAAGGTGATTGGCCTTAGAACATAACACTAACACAAATAAGGGTTAAAATTGGGTAACGTTGCGCTGCCCCACTTAACTCATCCAGAACCATTACCAAACGCACCAAGTGTTTCTCCAACTAGTGGTTTCTTGAATTTAAAATCGTCATTTTTCAACAATTCAACCTAAGAATAGGAATGCCATTGAAACATAATGTGCACTGCCATCATATGAGGAACTTAATTGTCAAAACTTCCATCATGTGAGGAACTCTTGTGCTCAAGATTCACTAAATTCTGTTTCAACCAATAAATCTGTAAGAGGTTCCATCCGGGATCAACAATGTTCTCTGTCCTAACCAATGATACTTCAATAAGAAGGTCAATCTAATTGTTAGTTGTATCTATACCTCTTGTGAAGAATTACAATCACTTCCATTTGTTCACATACTTAAGAAAGGCATGTGCACGCTCATCTCTACGTGGGGCACGAACACGTTTCGACCTTCGGACCAATGCCTCCTTCTTTTCAATCCCTTGCGTTGCCTCTTTGGGTTTCATCTCAAGTGCAGAACTGCAGAATGGAAATGGGGATTAATACATTATTCATATAAATGATTTTATTCATACAAAAGTCATGTTTGATTCTTCAAATAATATCTAAAATAAAATTTTCAAACATGAACGGGAACTAATGATCATTGTTTCTTTCACTGATGCAATCACAGCTGGTTGGGCCTGCACTATGTTTTGTGTACAGTGCATCAGGTCATGGTTAGAAATTGTTAGGGGTGAGTGTTCACGATGATAAAATGAAAAATAAAACGTAATATAATGCCCCATATGGATCACACACACATGGACATACATATACCATTTCAAAAATTAGCTTTTCAAAGTATATATATGTATATATAGGGAGGGGATCGGTTGACATGAAGAATAACATGTAATCTTACATCAAATCTTGGCCATCGGATCCGACGACCAGTATTAAAAGAAGACAATTGACAAATTAAATTAGATGAGGCAGGAACCCTCGCGAAAACATCCGGTCTCCAGAAACTAGCGAGCGAAAAATTCATCTATGGAGAAACCATCCGTCTTCGTCTTGGGACTCCATCTTCGGCGACCTGAACCAGAATTGAGCGACATATTCGTGACTACTCGAACCTGAATCGAGCGGCGGCCTATTTGTCAAACCCTAGAAGCAAAATCAGGGATGAGATGAAGTAAAATCAGGGACCCTCGCAAAATCTAGCGGCATTTTCAGCCTTCCAGCAAGCCCTAAAAGCATTTCTACAGCAAAAATCTGAAGTTGTCCTGAATTTGTCGAACCCTAGTAGCATTTCTTCAGGCGCGCGCCATCCTTGTTCTTCATCTTCTGGTATCTTTCCATCACCGGGTTTTATACATATTGGATTTAGGCTTGTATAATTGTGTTACTCCTTGTATAATTGGTTTTCTTGTTTCTTGCCGGCTTCACCTTACATAAGATGCTGAGTTTTTGAATCTGCAGAGCAAAACTACATTACAATACATATTTGAGTCTTTGCCAATCTTTCCATGACAATATGATTTTCATTGTTTTCCAGGTCTGCTATTTTCTCACCAGTTTCGTAAATACATGAGTTCACAAATTGAGGGGACAATTTGCTAACGAACGTGTATCAGTTTCTAGAAAAGGGTTTTATAGTAAATGATACTACATTTGTAGATCTATTGAAGAAATTGGAAAGCTTTATTTATCCAGAAAAAAATAAACAAATTGAAAAGCTTAATATTATTTTTTCTAGTGTGTCTGTAGAAAATTTATATCATGTTGCAACGGACTTTGGCATGTTTGAACTATTGAATTTTAGTTCATATAGCTAGTCTTCTCTTAAATCTTTCAAATAAGTTGGATTGAGTCAATTCAGAGGTGTTTGAGTAGATGCTACTTCATTGTCTGCAATGGGAGGCCTCTTAATACATCTGATTTCTATTTGGACCAGATAAAGCTAATATCACAAACTTCTCCCAGAAGTAAAAGATGTTAAGTTTATATATATGGATAGTCCGGGTTCCAAGGTGCTCTTGTTGTTGTTCTTACTTAACCAAGGATCATATTGCGCATGTATGTGAAGCTGGTGTACTTATAAACAGAAAGTCATATAGTTAGATGCTTCAGGTTGGCTTTGCCATCATACTTGATAGGAATGATAATCTTCACTAGCTCTGACGAGTTATATATAGAAACATTGAGAATGACGTATGCCTTTCCAAATATTTGCTAAATCATGAAATAGAAATGATATATCTTTCAGACGTATAAAGCTCATATCATATTGCAAGAGTTTATTCTGAAATGTTAGTTGTGTATTGTTTTCAAAACTGAACATTTGTGGTCTATTGTGTAGATAAGGTACTCATAAAAAATGGATGACCTTTTCAAATTTTAAGGTAGTTGATCGTTTTCAGCCAACTATTTTTCTTTCATAGTCTAATTGGTTCCAAATTCTTCTCTAGAATCGCTACATAAGAATCTGTAGTATTCTGAAGACAATGTAGGTAAGTGAATTCGGAAAACATGGATCGTGAATTTGGTTCAAATGCATCATTTTACAATGATGATCATTATCGGGCTAACAGGAGAATCTCATTCAAAACATAGATGCCCATGCCAAGAAGGAGCAGTTCAATTTATTTTTTTTCCAGAAGGTTTGAGGTTTGATCCATAGCATCATTTAGGTTGGTTGATCGGCATTTTGATTGAGATTACATCAGATTGCAGGATATACTTGGCAGTTTAAATCTAGGTTTCTTTGTTTCATTTAGCGATTCTTCAACGTTATACGGTACGAGGGGTATACCATTGGAGAAGTAGGGGTATTTTTGTTTTCCTTCACGTTACCAGCGAAGTTTTCATTTCTCTCTGAGATTTTAGGCTCTGTATTTTTGTGAAACTGTATGTGATTGTCTGCTTGATTTATTGATGTGAAATATAAAAGTTTACTTTTACGTTCAATAATAATATTGCAATTTGAGATTTTACTTTCGCTGGAGCTTCTTCTGGATATGACATTTTTGGAGGTATGAACAACAAGACTTTGGCCGGAGCTTCTTCTGCAATTTGAGATTTTACATTCGTTGTGGTTGTGGCTTGTTATTTCTCAGATTTTGTTGGGAAAGATTTGATCGTGCCAGACTAATGGAACTGCAGAAAGTTAAACTGAATTGAGTCTGCTAAGCAAAAACTTGATCACAAAATCTAATGGAAATGAATTTTGCATCAAAACAGTTCATTCATTAAAGGGTAACAATGGAACAAGTTCTTTATGCTTGAAACAATTCTGTATTACAGGTTGCAAAAAAGAATTCTGTAGTTCAAGGAGCTCTATCAAATGGTTTCGTATCATTGTAGCAAACATCCCAAACAGCTTCCATGGCATCCTTTGCAGCTGCTTCTGAGCAGTATGGATTTGCTGTAACTGACATCATTACTCTTCGTCTTATACAGTCCTATAGCATTAAGAGTAGACAGGTTACAACAAGGCACCAAATTAAACAAACAATGGGTTGATGCAAACCAGGCATCATGGGTGGTGCGTATGGACAGACGTGATTCCTATACACAAAGAGCCAAAAATCAGATGAGGTTAAAGATGGCTAATTAGGGATACAACAATTTGTCTTGGATTTCTCAGATGAGGTTAAAGATGGCTAAATGTAGAATGAAATAAGGATAAAACAATTTTGACCTGGATCTCTGTTCTAGTCCTATATATTTCAATTTCCTGTTGCAATGCTCTATCACTTATCAGCCTCCCAACTACTTGCAGTTAAGAGATGAAAATACCAATGGAACAAACTCCACCATTGTCACGAAAGACAAATATTGTTTTAAATACTGGAAGTGCAAGAAACAATCCACAGTCAAGCCAATGGTTTAGATAGTGTTGAAAGAAAACCAACCTTTAGGGAATCGAGTAACAAAAAACACATATGAGTTGCAAAAAATTTCAGTTTCAACAAATACATAGCAACAAAACACCCTCTAAAAGTTTTCAAAGTCTTGGAAACATGTTTCAAAGTTTCCACCGACAAGGATTACTCGTAGGAATTGACCCTCTGAAAGTTTTTGCATATAATATTTTGAAAAGTAAAGACACTGTCTCAAAGTTTAGACATGGATTTATTGACACATGCGGAAACTATCTAGGCTCACAGCATGCCAAATAGCATGCACGTTTCACCCATGAAATTTAAAGATTTTAGTTAAGAAATTAGGTAGATTCAAGCATTACTAGCTAACAAAACAAAAATCTCACCTAGGGGAAATCGAAGCAAGGAGCTAAAGATCTCAAAGTAACAATAGCTCCATTTAATCAAGTTCCCCAAAATTCTTTGAACTCCAAATATCATCTCCAACAATACTCCAATACGCCAATGAAAAAGTAAGTAAAATGACTCTGCAGATTCAGACTGTTTGGAGGCTTCTTTAGAGTATATTACACAAAATTAAAACTTTTGAAGGAAGATTCAGAATGCTATTTGCTCACTCCTTTCGGTCTGAGAATCAGGATAACAACTTTCGAATGAGGACAAAATCAGAGGCAGGCAAGTTGGTGGTCGAAGTTTTGATGAAGGTGTACAGGTATAAAGCTGCGATCTTTTTTTGTATGTAAGCCAAGTGAAAGTGATCGCAAATCAAATTCTTGAAGTCTCTCACAAGACAGAGGAACATGACCGCCTCTGAAAGTTAATAAAACCCAAAATGCAGAACAATGAACAGAAAAATTGAATTACCTAAACAAGACGAGAAGATGAGCGGCGAGAAGACGAGTGGAGTCGAATTCACCGGGGAGGTTTCACCGGAGAGGGTTGGAGCCGGGGAGGTTTTATCGGGGAATTACCTACAAAGTGTGCTTCTAGGGCTTGCTGGAACGCTGTATTTTGCGAGGGTTCCTGCTTCATCTCATCAAATTTCACCGGCGAGGGTTGGCGGCGAGAAGACGAGTGGAGTGAAACTTTCGATCTGTTGGAGAATTCATTCTGGTCGCACGAGGGTTCCTGCTTCGATTTGGTATGTTGCACGCTGTTTTGTTTTCTTCTTTTGTTGTGCGCGATGCTTTGTATTTTTTCGTTAATCCTGACCGTGATTTAGAGTTCAAATTAATGGCCAAAATTTGTTGTAAGAATTGGTGTCAAATTTCATGTAAACCGAGCGAGCCCCTATATATATATATTTAAAAACTATCTTTATGTTATAGATATATTGATTGAGACAGTTTTATAAAAGATAAACTCTTGTAACTGTTGGTCCTTACCTCTATATAAAGAGGTATACAGGGAATAAGAACGACACTTTTCACAATCACTCTAATCTTCTCTCTTTTACTTTCCTGCAGATTCTTTAGTTTACAACACGTTATCAACACGAGTTGCTCTTCTCCAGATTTCTCCAGGTTTTCTTTATCTACTGTAAAGCATCTCTACGTTCTTCTTTATTTACTGTAGATATACTAGAAAATACATGGATATTCAAGAACATACTGGTTATTCCCTTTTTGTATTACGAAGAATCTATTCGAATTTCTGTCTTTCAACAAATTTGTTGATTCCTGTTCATAGATTAATTCCATTCAGTTTTCCTAGCTTTCTAATTTTCGCCTAGAGCTTTTTGTGTGTTCCCTCAACAACATGTTCAGAATGATTCCTGTTCTTGATTTCTCAACTTTGTTCCGTAAATTTATCAGAATTGTTGCTAATGTTCAGAATTGTGATGTTTGTAAAACTGCCAACACGTTTCGTTTTGTTGCTAACGTGATACACTTATGTTTGTAAAACTGCTAACACGTTTCGTGAATGACTTGTTTTACGAAACAGTCAGTTAACATGGGTTTTGTAAAACTGTTATACATGATTTGTTGCTTTATTGACTAAACAGTCTGTTAACATAACTAAGGAATGACTTGTTTTATGATTATTTAATAAGAAAAAAAAGCAACATCTTTAACATGTCATTCGTTAATAATTTTTTTATTTTTTTGTTATTTTGCAATAGTTAAATACAGAATTATTTATTTATTTTTATGATTCATGTATTAGTTATATGTTAATTATGATTTGGATGCTAATTATTTTGATGATAATTTTAAAAAAAACTGTTTAGTCAATAAATATTTTATCGTTACTTTTATGTGGAATAATTCTAAACTATATGTTCAAATTAGAACCAATTTTTCTTTGGAACGTGATTAAATCAGTTTCTTTTATGATTAATTTTTCTTTAACAATAAAATTATTTTTATTGTATTTTAAGACCATGAATTATTATTGCATTTTGATGGTAATAAATTATGATGACTCTGAATATGCAATCTATTTGTTGAGTGAATATGCAATTGTGATTCCCAATTATTCCAGGGATTAGTATTTTATCAATATAGTTTTTTAATTGGTAAAGAGTCATTAATTAGCATAAGTTTTATTTCTGATTAATAATTCATATTCATGATTCATTCTTGTGTTCGATGCAAATCATGTATACATATGCTAATTACATTATTTTTATCTGATAGAAAATGGCACATCTCGCAAAATTGGACTTTAATGCATTAGACATTACGGGAGAAAACTTTTTATCATGGGTTTTGGATGCTGAGATCCACCTAGAAGCAAAAAACTTAGGTGAGACAATCAAAGCTGCAAATAAAGCAACACCCCAAGATCGACCCAAAGCATTGATTTTTTTTGTGGCATCTTATTTATAATGAACTCAAGACTGAATACCTAACAGTCAAAGATCCGTTAGAACTATGGATAAATCTACAAAAATGCTATGGCCACCAAAAATCTGTGCTCTTGCCAAAGGCACGTTATGATTGGATCCACTTGCGCCTCTAGGATTTTAAATCTATTAGTGAGTATAACTCAGCGTTATTTAAAATAACGTCTGTTTTGAAATTATGTGGTGAAAACATCACAGACTCTAAGATGCTGGAGAAAACATACTCAACATTTCATGCCTCTAACATGGTCCTGCAACAACAGTACTGAGAGCGAAACTTTTCTGAGTATTCATAACTCATTTCATGTCTCCTGGTGGCCGAGCAAAATAATACATTGCTCCTAAAAAACCATCAAGACAGACCCATCGAGTCTAAGCCATTTCCAGAAGTAAATGGTTTAAATGTCCAACGACACAATCGCTGAGGACAAGCTCAAAGAGGCAGAGACCAGCATTTTCGTGTGCGTTACTCAAACAGGGGGAGAGGTAGACAAAATTTTGATAAAGTACCCCCCGGGGGCATCAGGTGGGCCAAAGCACACCTGGCAATATGAGAACAAGTGTTACCGTAGTGGTAAGAAAGGTTATTGGTCCAGAATATGTCGGTCCAGTAAAAGAGCTATTGCCGAATATCAAGCATCCATGAAAACACCAAAACTGGCCCCAGAGGACCATACTATTGAGACCGAGACAAACTTTGTCCAACCCATGAAAGACCTAGATGCATCCACTAGTACAAAGTTGACTGCATATGATTTCTTTGACGCTGATCAAGATGATCTTCTCTAGGATATTTATTGCATTATGCTTCAAGACTATTTCAATATTTTTTTTAATTCTGTTTAAGACAATTCTCTCTTTTTGCTAATGTGATGCGTTCATTTTGCTAATTTTATGTGTTTATTTCTCTTAAAGATATGGGTGATGAAATATGTTTAGTTGATAGCGCCACAACACACTCCATCTTTAGAGAAGACAAATATTTCGATAGTTTGAAAACTACTAAGGCAAATGTCATCACTATCTCCGGCCCGGCACATATTCTAAAAGGATTTGGAAGAGCAAATATTGTGTTACCCAATGGATATTATATATAAATGTGTATTGATTGTGACCGTTTCAGAATTCATTACTTCCGTAACTCCCGGTCCTAAACCTCTATATATAAAGGAGTCTAATGGAAATAATAGACACGTTTTTTGGACAAGGATCTAATCTCTTCTCTTTTTTCTCGCAGATTCTTAAGATTACAACACAAATGATACAAGTTCAAAATTAGTCTAATTTGAGCCATCCTTTTAAGCACCAATAGCCAAAGTTCACATTAAAAATAAAGAACGTCATCACCAATGGGACCAAGTTAGAAAACTTGATTGGTCTGGCCCACCAAGCCATGAAATGGAACCTTGATACGGCCCTAAAAATAATGGGTCCAAGCCCAAAATCAATGAATTTAAACCATACAATAACTCGTGGGACCAAAACTCAAATCCTGGTAATACTATAATTTGAGTAGGGGTGGTTGATTGGTGGTATTCTCAATACCGAATATCGTATTGAGATGGATCGAGAACAAAAAATCGTCCTGATCTCGAATATTGAATTATCGAACATTGTCGAAAAATCGGTATTCGGTACCCGTTCCATATTTTATTGAAAAATTTATCAATATTATTATTTTTTTTGTATAATTCATTAAAAAAAAGCAATATTTATTTGTAATTTTTGTTATCATTAATAAAAATAATCAGTTTCAAGTGTGCAATGATAACAACCATAACAATGTCCAACCAAAAATCCAAGTCCAACCATAACAGTAAAAATGAAAACAACGATAGACGATAACAATTAACAACTGTATGATGGTTTCTCTCTCTAAAACTTTTCCTCTACCTGCTCACTAGTATTATGGCTTCTACATCTTTCGCTCCGCTGCCAACTCCGCTAGTTTTCTCCCAACCAGTTTTCAAAGTCACCTCCACTTTCTGTGGAGTATTCTCTACCAAAGGAACAACTACCCTTTTGCGAGAGCGAAAAGCTCAAAATGAGGATCTGAAACAGAAAGGGATTGGGGATGGCAGTGAGCGGATACCACAGATCATGGCAAGCATCACCAGTGAAGAAGCAACAACTCAAAGATGACTACTAAGCTCCAAAACCATTTCCTGACTACATTAAAAGGATTAGTGCAAACTCAGTGTCATGTTACTTTACAAACTTTCCTCCATCTTGGCACAAGGGAGAAATATGGAAGATTTGCTCAGCTTTTGGCAAAGTGACATTCATACCCCAAAGAAGGAGATCAACCCTCTGCACATATTTGGTTTCGTCAGGTTTACAAAATCATCCGCTACAGTTAATCTCAAAGAAAAACTCAATGGTATATGGGTTGGGTCGTTCTAACTACAAGTGAGTGAAACCCAAAATACCAAGGCAAAACAGGATCCAGTGGATAGGCCAGTTAAAACATCTAGTGCAGGAGCTGAACGCGGCTATCACGAAATAACATCAAGGAAGAATTGGACCCAATAATGTTCAAACTAGACCCTATGGCATCCTTATGGGTGTTAAAATGTCTGGTAGGATATCCGGCACCATTGGTGTATATCGCAACCATGAACAAAAGTCTAGAGGAGGCAAGATATTGTGGTGGCTCAGTTGTAAGATTCGAGGGTAGAGAGGTGCTAGTAAGACTCCAATCTGTGGAAGACCCAGTGAAGTTAATGAATGACAAAGTTACCTTTGCAAAATTTAGGCTTCCCTCTTTAAGGCCATGGAGAATGGTGAAAGGTAAGTTGGCCCAACCAGCATGGATTCAAGTTCGAGTAACCCCATTGCAATTGCTAGTATGAAGACTTTTTTTTATGGAACTAGCATCACGGGTTGGTGATCTAGTTTCGATTGATGAAAAATCCCGACTCAATCAGAAATGCAATACAGGCACATCCAAATTCCTACAAAGTCAAACAAACCGATTCATCAAACTCTTGAAATTGTTACGGAGGAGGGCAAATTCAATGTCTATATTACAAAGGAGCAGGGGAGCTCAGCCTGGTCTCATCGCTTTCCATCAAACACCCGAAATCCGACATACAGCACCAAAAGAAGGCTATGGATAATGATTGGCTAGTTCTATCGAAGAGATTACTGGGTCAGGCCTCGAAGGCAAACACTGAAGTCACCTTGGAAAGAAACACTTCAAAAATGCCGAACAGTAGCACAACCACTAGTCTCCCCGGAAAACTCTACTCTGATAAAGATTGAAAAGTAAACCACTACTTGGAAACCGATGAAAGGTCACAATCGTCCCAGTCTACAGATGTAGGACCTACGCAGAAAGAGGAAATGGTAAACTTAGAATGGTCCGGAGAAGAGTCTCCTACCTTAGGACAAACTCCGTCTTTTCCTTGAAATCTATACAAAGCGAAGCACTCAATCACTTGGAGGATATCACAAAGGATGGAGATCCTTTTCTAACAAGAAATTAGTTTTGAACATAAGGGAGCATGCTAACCACGCCGGATGGGACAATTCACTTAGAAGAAGGGGGTTAAATAAGTCCTTTGAAGTTACAAGGAAATAATAAGCCTTTAGATCTCTTGAAAATAGAACTCAAGCCAAATTTTAACTATCCCAGGCCTAATATTCATCAACAGTGCTTTAACTCTAGTGCCAAAAGCAGTTATAACGGTTGGACAAATACCTGTCGACTCCTCTTCTCAATCATCAGACCCCTTCGATCTACTCCCTCTGATTAAGCAATCAACTAAATCCTTATCTGTAGCCAAACGGGGGTAATGTCAAACGTTAAACTCTATTGTGGATTCAACCGGTAAACTAAGAGAGCATACCAGACAAATACGAGAAAATCAAAAACTTTTCATGGGATATCAGCAACAATTGATTTTGCAAAAAGCCCTAGTCAATATGAAGGCATTGCCAAGTTTGCAATTGAGTTAGGAGTAACTCCGTATTTATCAACAAGAGGAACTAATCCATAGGCTTAATATAATTCAAGATCGATATTAAGCGAATTTCCAAGCTTAGAGCAACTCTGCCCCAAGTAATCCAAGTTCCCCCCGGTGAATGAGAATCTTGTCTTATAACGTCTGTGGTGTGAATTCCCAGAGGAAATAAGAAAGAATTAAGAAGCTTGTGAAGTCTGATTTTATTTTTTTTAAAGCTAATTTTATTGAAACAACGTCATTTTGGTTATTCGATTAATTAATTCGGCCGATCTCAATTCTCATTCGCTGATTTTTTGATTTTCTGATTTTCAGATTTTCATCTCAGCTCATCCAGCATCCTCTTGACTCTTCCTCCCGCGTCCCGACTCCCACAGCGCAGTTCCAATCCGACGCTCGATTTGGTTTTAGGAAAATCTCATCCCACTCCCGCATTTGTTGCCTTCATCGACTTGCCGAACCATTGGACGTGTCGCGCCATCAGCTTTTTTTTTGAAAAGCAAAGATTTTCATTAACAAGAACAAAAATAGTACAGAGTCTATTTTATACAAAGTTATCCGATCCTCTGCTGTCGGCAAAATTTATGAACAACCGAGCATGCATAGAAGTGGGTTCATGATCATATCAGAGAGAGAATAAGTGAACTTTCTCTTGTTATCTGTCGCCTTCAACCAAGTCCATACTGTGTTCTATAATATCTGAAATATCTCCTCTGTATTTATCTCAATATTCCTGAAGTGCACATTGTTTCTTATCGACCAAATCAACCACATCAATGCTTGCACTATTGTTTTCCATACTTCTTTGTTTATGGAAGCTGGGCAAAGCAACACAAATTCTGGGAGCGTAGGTACATGTGCACTTGGGTGAGGAATATCTAGCCACTACCCTGGTTTTTATCCATAGCTCTCTGTTGATCGAACAATTGCAGAACATGTGATTATTGTCTTTTGTCTCCTCCTTGCACAAGATGCACGGAATATTCTGATCTTGCCATATGACTCCTCTTTTTTGCAGGTTTTTCAATGTTGGTAAACTGTTTTGCAGAATCCTCCAGTTGAGAAAAGATACCTTCTTGGGAACATGTTTGCACCATACTTGCTTCAATTGCTTGGCTCCTTCCTCCATGTAC
>JAOWBN010204444.1:0-26495 GCA_028565015.1 Pinguicula moranensis | reverse complement strand
GTCTAGATTGGTGCATTTGGTTTCATTTGTACACCATGTAAATATTTGCTTTATATGAAATTTGGCCTTTACTAAAATAAAAAAAGGTGAAGAGAAGGCTGCTCATCTATGCCATTGAAACTGGCCGAAGCATTTATGTAGGAAAAGTCATTTACAAAGATATCATGGAGAGTGTGGCTGCCCTAGAGAAGCACCCCAATTCACTGCACTTCCCTTCTTACGATGTGTCTTAAGGCTGGGGTAGCCTTGGCTGAGGACGAGAAGCTGTTTCCTCCTGCTTTGGATATCACTCCTACTCTGATAAGCAAATTAGGGGATTACTCTGACCGCCGAGGACCCAAGACCGAAGCTATCCAAATGAAATCTATTGCACCTACCACCTCCAAGTCCAAAGGTAAAGCCAAACTGGCAACTCCTACAGGTACCAACTCCGGGCCATAAGCTCGAGAAGCCTGCACCAGCCATGCCTCCAACAGTTATTGCTCCAAATTTGGACTAGTGGGAGACGTTTATGGACAACTCTTACCACTGCATCTCCGTAGTGTACACAAATCTGGTGCTGATATCCACAATGAAGGGTGTGCAATATCCTGTCAGTCCACTAACCTTTACCCCATCTGCACCAACAAGCGAGACAACCACTGGGACTGGCAATAAAGAAGAAGAGGACTATGAGGACGAAGATGAGGATGACGATGTTGATGATGGGGCACATACCTACAACTTGGTGAGATCAAAATCTAAACGAAGCATGGCTCTGCCTTCAGGGAAGTATTGTTTGAACTCCTAATTACTTTATCCAGTGTGGGGAATTAACTAACGGTTGAACCTTGATTTATAGAACTTTGAATCTTGTGCTTTTATTTACTTTGTTGCTAATGTTTTAATTGAACCTCGTATGTTTTGGTCTATGTGCATGTTTCTGCCTATGTAGCTATTATTCCTTCTGTTTTTATTGTCATTACCATACTTTGAAAAAAAGGGTTAAAGAACAGTACAACTTGTGATACATAAGAGAAATCGGCCAAGGACTGAACTGGGGTAAGTAATTCCAGGAAGAAAATTTTAATTTGGGGAAGGTACTAAGACTAATAGAAAATTACAAACACTTTTCTTTAGTTCAAAAGTAACCCCTCTGAGCCTAAACCAAGATTGGGACAACTGATGGATAGGAAAAAGCAAAAGCCAAACAAAACAAAATGAGAAAAAGAAACGAAAAAACTAAAATGAAGAGAAAATAAATTGTATTATGTATCCCAAATGATAGCTAAGTAATTGCTTCTATTCACTCAAAGATAGAGATAGTTGTCCCAAAACGAAAGAAAAGAAAAGCATTTTTTATGTACATAGTAATCTTGTATTGTCAGTTATGTAAATACCCTCGGGTCTAATGTATGACTCTAATGGAAGAAATATGTGTTGGTTTCCAAAATAATGTCTATCCCAATCGCTGGCCATTTTGGCATGGCAAAAAGCGAGGGATATGAATAAAGTAAACTGAAGAAAAGTTGGGAAGAAAAATCTGTAAGTCTATGTTTGAATAAGGGATTTGACCTGACAGTAAGAAACCCCCAAAGTTCTGGCCGTGGTCCATACCTTTATGTATGAAGTAACACTAAAGTTGGTAATGACTGTAAACAGAAGAAGCTGCATGACTTGGAATTAGGTGTCCACTTTTTCACACACATCCTCATTGTGCACTTAAGTTTTTTTAGATCTGTTTGCTTGAGGACAAGCAATGATTAAAGTTTGGGGATGTTGATGAGCCGACTTTATACCTAATAAATGCATATTACTTGAATCTGATTTGGCTCAATAAGGATGATGAAACACACATTTTATACATGTTCTTCTTCCTTTTGCAGAAACAAGTCATTTATTGCTCTTTGAGAGAAAAGGAAGAGAAACAACTCCAAAAGCAAAGATTTTGCTCCAATTATCCAAGGTGTGACATCAATTCCTAGTCACATTACTCTGCAAGGTGATTTGCCATGCCACACTTGGTAGGCAGACAAATGTACCCTTGTGCTATACTGGAAGTTTTCACAGGAAACTAATGAAGTGGTATAAAAATCAAAAATTAATACAAAGAGAAGAACGAACCACGAGAGCAAGATTGTTCAAGAAACGTTTGAGTCACCATCCTAAAACTCTGATCCAATTCTCTTATTTCCTCGTGATGAACTCAATATTGTGTGTTTGTAGACTGGCTCATGCCTTCAGTGTGAGCAAAACCATTGAATGCATGGAAGCAATGTAACCCTTGAGTAACTCGAGGAGATTATTGAATGTTTACCATGTTTAGTTGTTTTTATGGTGATTGATCTTGTTGTTATTCATCCTCATCTATTTACGTCTGATCAACATGAGTAGATGTACTAAGTATAATGGGAGGTCGAAAGACACAAGTTATGCTAGCCATAGTAAGGTCCACATCGGTTACTAGAGTATGAGAATGCCTATAGAATCGGTGCTATCGCGTGAGGATCACTTGAGAGTAATGACTCTTGTTTATTTGTATGTGACATCGAGAGATGCTCATTTATAAACCAAAGAAGAATGCTTACAGCTAGAGAGAGATAAGAGTGTAGGATAGGTGAATCCAATAGGCACAATATGATAATTAATCCATGACTAATCGTATTATAATTTTACCCGAAAGACTTAAGTGTTGAAGTTGTAATCCCCCTTGATATCTCAAACCTTTGTACTAGATCAATCTTCATTCCACTACATTTTAATCATCTTTGTTCATTGTGTGATCTGTAGCTTAATGACTAGAGTATTATCAACATCAACTCAATTTTGTTCTGTTCAAATTGCATGAAACTTGTGAATGTTAGTGATTATTTATCCCATTCCCCGAGGTTCGACATACTTATCATCATTTTATTACTTATGCCACGTGTACAGTTGCGCATATAAGTGCATCATGTATGTGCACATCACTAGTCAAAATCATTACTCAATAGATTCCTGAGATCAAGGTCTTCCTCCTCTCAAATAATCACCTTACCAGCCCCCATTGGACTGAAAATAAGGCTCAGATATTTGGCTGTCTTGAGTGCTATTTGGAGGTTGTTCCATCCATCTCTTACCTTCAATGTGCCCACACGACTGAGACTGTGCTATGTTGAATCCTTTTTACCTTTTTATGAACATTGTGCTCGATTCAATCACATCTGCCCCGTGTTTTTTGCTTTGTCCTTGGGATTGGGGGGTTAGTTGTCCCTTTACTACTAGAGGCACCAACCATCTTTTTCTTGCCAAGCGCATCTGATGGTATGTTCACCGGTCTGGATGCCATGACCACCGAGGGATTCCTAGTTTACGTATGAGTCCCTAAGACGGTGGGCAACTTGCATGCGGCATCATCTTTTGCAAATCTAGCGAGATTAGCTTGTAGTTTGTAGCATCCTATCCAGATATTGTTGAATTGAAATAACATAGTGTCCACATCTTCAATCTCCACAAATTCTACAAAGCCAAAGGGGAGGCCATTCTATCCTAGTTATCGAGTAATTGTTAGCTCTTTAATCCTCCCATATTTAATGAACAAGCTTTGTAGTCTATCGATTATGTAGTCAGAGGGGAAATTTGTGAAGAAAAATTTAACCTTCTTCAACGTAGCATTCAGGATAGCCAGGCCGTCGTTGCTCACTCTTGGTCTAAGTCAATCCTGCATCGACCTGGGATTTTGCATGCCTATTACTGAAGAAAATGTTACTCCACTTTGGGGTTGTGGTTTTGTGTGAAAATGTTAATGAACTGCGGGGCAACCAGTGTTTTTCCAACCTTAATTGTCACTCTACACAGTCGTTTTTCCTGGTGTGAGAGGATGATCCGCTGATTAACTATCTCTGATTTGGTGGCGGAATCGGTCGTAGGGCTCTAGCTGGGTTGGTAATGGAACTTGGAGAGATATAGGTATCTCCCAGAGTGCGTGAGGCATACCCGGGGAGTAACGGGTGATTGGTAAGGCTCAAGTCGGTCACCGGTGTGCCGGAGTTGATTTTCCGGTGGGTAGGTGGGTTGGACAGGAAAATAGTGTATTGGGTGAGCTCATCGGAGAAGATGGTTTTTCGCTAGGGTGGCTGCGGAGCTTGCTAAAAACTTGTATAGCTTATAAAATTATATAATTTTTATAACTTGAAAATTCAAAAACTTTTTAACTTATAAAACATAAAAACTTGTATAACTTATAAACCTATATAATTTACAAACTAATTTTTTTTTATATTACTTATAAACTTCAATAAAGTTTATAAACCATTTTATAACTTATAAACATTAACAAAACTGAAGCGAAATTTTTCCCTCCCGCCAAAGAATTCTCAGATGAACAGTACTCCCTCTGCGATGAACCCACCGCTTCACCATCTTCATAATCTCGCCTCCGGTACCATGCCATTGTTCTTGCACTAGCCCACTAACAAACACCCCTCACTCCCCGGGGATGCCTCACACGCCTAGGGAGCACCCCATACCCCTTCTTCTTCCATTTCCTTGCTATTTCCTTTCTACTCCACTCACACCATGCAACTCGACTATCACATTCCTCCTACACACCTCTCACCCCATAACGATTGTTCACCAGTGAATTATCCCAACCCAACAGGCAAAAAAGCTATAGAGGCAGCTATCAGAGCTGGAAAGGATGTTTTACCTCCATGGTCAATGCAGCATGGACACTCGCCAGCAAAAACCCGTCCTAGAATCTCATATACTGAAGCGTTTGGAGTTAAGAATCTAAGGCTTGTCCACAATCGCTTAGGTCCACGAGGAAATCCGACGGAGATGCCTATTATTAAGAAGAAGAAAACTTTCTTCTTTATGAATTTCCCCAACGGCTGCTCCCCATACCGGATTGAGAGTCTTCTCAAGAAATAGTGGACCATAAAGAATCTAAAAATTGTCCGGAAAATTTGAAAGAATGGACTTCCCTTTGGCTTTTTTGATTTTGAAGTTACTCTAGATACGGACACTATGTTATATTAGCTTAATTACATTTGGTTGGATCCTACAGACTCCAAGAAAATCTGGCAAAATCTCCCAACGGGGTACCTAGCAAGATGTCCCTACCTCTGGTGATCACGACGTCCAAGTTGGTGAAGATCCCCGCAAATACCCTAGGTAAGACTAAGGTAGGAGATGCATCAACAAGAAGAATACCACCTAATCCACCACTTCGGACAGAACATCAGTCTAACCAACAATGGTTTCCCGAGAACCTAAAATTCAAGACATCTAAAGACACCCTCTCTTGGTTAAGTCTCAACTGTGTAGGTAAGTTAAATGTAAAGGATGGTTGGCGTGATCTACAAATGGCACTTAAGACGACTGGGCATCTAAACCTAATAGTCAGTCTTATGGGGGCATGTATGGAACTCATTTGGGAGGAGGAAGAGCATGATCTCAGGAATCTTCTAAAGAATGATGTGGAATGGCTGGCAAATTAGGTATCTATAACGTTCCCTTATTCGGCATCCTTGATGAGATCACTGAAGCGCCTTGCCATAGTAAAGATATACTAGATTCATTGACATGCCTGGGATGTTTCAATTCTCGAGAAAATTGTTGAAAAAGTGGGGACCCTGGTCCAAATTGATGAGGCCACCTTAAAGCAGTGTTACCTTGAGGCTGCTCAACTGTTGATTGAGGTGAACAGAAGCTCTTAGGTAACTCCTACTTTATCCATTGATATTGATGATACAACCTATCTATTGCATATCATAGAAGTAGGAGACTGTAAATTTAATGGTACTGTATGGCAAGATGATACTGGAAATGTATTAGATGATGATTCTAATGTGAGTTAAGGATAGTGCTCATTAGATCGTTGGTCTGATATAGCTAAACGTGAACAACGACTTAAACAGACTAATAAATGTAATACAGTGATACCTGGGCCTGAGCAAGGTCCCATTACGAGTCCAATTTGGTTAACTTCTCCAGGGGGTAATAGTACTAATATGCAAAAGGTGAGCAAGGAAGTGCAGAATCCTAGTAGCACTCATGGTGATGGAAATGGGGCCACAGTCAATCCTACCTGATGTGGCAACAAAATTGTTGAGAGAAAGTGGTCACCAGCTAAACTGGATGGATGGCCTTCATCCCAATCAGTTAATATAAGTCCTATAGAGGTATTACTAACAGATGGTACTGATTAGGTTATGCCGGAGACACCGGAACACACAACATTAAGTGAGAAGAAAGATAGTGAGTATCACAATCAGGAAGTAAGTTCTATGGAAGTCCTTGGTGCTACAGCCAGTGATGAACCACTACCTCTGACTGTGGAAACCCTAAAATGATATTGCTCTCGACAAGCAACAGATATACCAAAAATCCCTATGGAGGAATTTCCACCACTTGGAGCTATACCACAACCACCAGTTGATACTATGTCAACAACCTTACTAATGAAATCAATGGCTAAAAAAACAAAGGGTGTGAACCAAGAACCAGAAGTCAAACGAGAAAGGAAATAGATTTGCTTAGAGAAAGAGACCAAGCAACTCTAGATGACTTGATTGGACAACTAGTTGAGTAGCAACCACTCAGATATAGGGAAGATCAGGCTCACACATCATAGCCTCACAGCTTGTTAACATTGGACCATCATAGAGCATAAGCTGACTCTGTTATGGCACTTGGACGTGATCTGGGTATATCCTATGGTATCAATTCAGAAGTTGCACGTGAGAAACTAATAGAACTAAACTGTGACAGCCATCAATCAGTGGAAGCTGAGAAATCTGGTAGTAGTAGGACATAAGAGGATATAGTTCCTGTATGAAGATAATTACATATAATGTTAGAGGTCTTGGTGATTAGGGAAGGAGAAAGAGAGTCCGATGAATTAATTGCAAATCAAAAAGCAGATGTAATAAGCTGGAGAGCAATGATAAGAGGCTGTGTGACTACCTATGGTATGATAATGATTATGATTGGGTTACAGTGGCTCAGTAGGACAATCTGGAGGACTCTTGTGCTTGTGGAACAGTAAAAAATTTAGCAGGAAAAAGTATTTTGGTAGGAAAACGTTTCCTAGGTATTACAAGGACCTGGAACGATGAAGAAATAACCAGCAATATGGTAAATGTTTATTGACCTAGTGACTATCCATCTAAGCCGAGACAGTGGAACGAGATAAAAGATATACATTCTGGAAAGGAGGATGAGAGATGGTGCATCACGGGAGATATTAACGCAGTTCTAGATGCTGGAGAAAGAATAGGCACAACGCAACATGTAAATGAACTTGAAATGAGTTCTTTTAGGAAATTTTTCAATGATCTGCAACTTTAGGATCCGAGGTTGGAAAAAAGAAGGTTCATCGGGTACCAAAAATCTCTTAAAGCAATAAGTAGACAGATAAATTTCTTGTGAATGATATCTAGTTGGGAATCAACACAAACTAGATCCAAATTGGATTGGACAAAGATGATTCTAACCACTGCCCCATATGCTTGTGCTCCAAAATTTAAAAAACTGGGGTCCTAAACCATTAAGAATGCTAGACTACTGCTGGAGGATAAAACTTAGAACACACTGATAGAGGATGTATGGAAAAACCCTGCTCTTTCAAATATGCTTGTCAAAGAATTATACAGAAGATCAACGCTCTTAGAGCAGGTATCAGACTATGGAATGTGTTAGCACCTAGATATTTAACGATTGAGGGAAAAGTGATTCTCAACAGTCTAAAAGAGATGGAAATGATAGATGAACAGGACACAATGCAGTCTTGTAATGGAATAGACCCTCAGGCTATTCAAGGTCTTGGAGAAGATCTAGCTAAAATCTCATCCAACCTTGATAGTATGCTATTCCAAAAATTACGCATCAACTGGATCTAGTAGGGAGATGCCAACACTGCGTACTTCCACAGATGGATTAACAAGAACAGAAGAAGGGATGTAATAAATGGAGTTTGGGATGGCAGCACATGGATTGAAGATACAGACCTTGGGAAGAACTATTTTAAAACTCACTTGAAGATAGGTCTATAGAGTCATATTGGCCTAGCCCAAAAATCTGTAACATGTGTTTCACTACACTATCCTTGAACTCCAAGCAAAGACTAGTAACACCTTTCTCGGAGTTTGAAATCCTGGAAGCAATCAAGGGCTATGGTGGCAAGAGCTCTGGTTCGGATGGTCTGAATTTCAAATTCATAAATCATTTCCTTTACTTGATGAAAGGTGAAATATGCCAAATAATGTTGGAGTTCTACAAAAGCTGTAAAATTGCCGGAGGTAGCAACGCAACCCACATCACAGTTATAGCTAAGTTCGAGGCTCTTTTTTAAACTACAAGACTACATGCTTATCACATTTATAGGGTCTATGCTAAAGATTATCTCAAAGGTCTTAACTAACAAAATCAGCACAATCATGGAGGAGGTGATCTCAGTAAACCAGGTGGCCTTTATCAGAGGAAGGAAACATCTTGATGGAATATTGATTGTGAATGAGGTTGTTGATGAAATGAAGAAACTGAAAAAAAAAAAAAAAGCCAAAATATTCAAAGTCAACTTTGAGAAAGCTTTTGATACAATCAATTGAACCTACCTACAGGAGGTGATGACAAAAATGGCATTCCCCAACAACTTGATTTAGTGGATTAAGGAATTTCTTGGATCAGTGTCAACCTCAGTTCCCATCAATGGTAGCTCCATTGAAGAATTCTTCCCAAAGAAAGGGTTGCACTAAGGTGATCCACTATCGCCATTCCTATTTCTACTAGCTGCAGAGGGACTATTAGTAATGGTGAAAAAAGGCAACTGCTTTAAACAAATTTAGAAGTCTGGAAGTCGGCAGGGATACGATCCTCATATCCTAACTACAATTTGATGATGGCACCCTTCGATTTGGGTAGTCTTCTTGGAACACACTGAAGACATTCAAGGCTATCCTCCAAAATTTTGAACTTATTTCTTGACTACGTATCAACTTTAGTAAGAGCCACTTTCTAGGGATGAACATGACTCAGACAATTATGGATGAAATGGCTACTTATATGGGCTACAAAACATGATCCTTTCCTTTGAAATATCTTGGCCTCCATGTGAGGGTTAAGCCCCATATACAGACGACTTGGAAACATGTCCTGGATAAGTTCAGTAAAGCCTTAAACTCATGGGATTAGAAGCACTTATCTACAAGGGAAAATTGGTGCTATTAAACTATGTGTTAGCTGCTTTACCATCCCATTACTTTGCCTTCTACAAAACTCATTTAGCTGTCATCAAGAAGCTAACCACTCTCCAAAGGGACTTCTTCTAGGGAAGTTCCAAAGAAAAGAGGAAGATGTACAGGATCTCTTAGAAAAAGATTGTAACACCAATAGATAAAGGAGGATTGAGAGTACTTAGCATCCGTGCTTTCAACAGATTCATGATTGGAAAATGGGGGGAAAATCCTATAAGGTGAGAAGAGTTTGGCAATAGATATCCTAAGGTCAAGATATGCAGCTGAAGGCATGGTCACGATAGGGGATCTAAGAGAACTGAGCAAGTCCCATATGCAATCTGTGATATTGAGAGGAAGAATACGCGGAAGAGGCTATGCCTCCAGTTGGTGGAATAATCTACAAATGACATTAGGAGCTAGCTGGTTCTGCCAAAACACCAAGATCAGAGTTGGTTGTGGAGAAGGCATCAATTTCTGGTTGGACAAATGGTTTAACAATGCCTTCCTGGTAGATAGATATCCAATACTCTACAGAGTAACATCTAAGAAGGATATCACCATGTCAAATACAAGAAAATAGGAGGGCGGGAGATGGATCTGGTCGCTGAACTAAAGGAGAAGTCTAAGGGACCATAAAAATTCTGATCTAACTAATTTATTATGTCTATTGTAGGACACCACTCCCAAGGTGACAGAGGAGGACATGTACACCCTCGAAGGTAACAATGATGGAAACTACACAGTGAAGGCAGTCTACAACCACATCACTAAGGCAACACCAGATGTGTTCTCAACTGAGGAAACAAAAAATCTAAAACATAAATAGCTTCTCACCAAAGAAAATAATCATCCTACCATGGAAGGCAATACAAGATGCTGCCAACAAAGTTGTCTCTACAAAAGAGGCACATCATACCTAAAGGGCAGGAGGTTAGCTGCCCACTATGTCATTCAGATCCGGAGAACTAAGAACATGTATTCAGACTTTTCCCAATTACTATTAGTGTCTGGAAGTTAATAAAAGAATGGCTCTATCAAAGATTGGGCCCTCTCAGTGATCAGCTAGCACCAACATTACAGGTATTCATGGAAGCAAGGACAACGAAAGTCATTGCAGATGGCTGGAAATCAATATGGTTAGCTATGATTTGGCATATACGGAAGACCAGAAACTACACCCATTTTCAATAAATGGATATAAAAACGCAGAACATATTACATTCAATCCAAGAGAAGTGCCTGGCTATGGAAAAGAGCAAAGAGAACAAAGAGGAGATTCCCCTACTCTCTGACAGACTGGCTACTACTACCACTCAGTTGTCTACAATTCACCGAATGAAGAGCAGTGTAAACAGAGAGAGTGATCAACAACAGGGTTGCTCTAGTTCATGGATTGAGGTCATTATACAACCTCCTCCTTAACTCTTAGACGCAATACAAGGATCTTGGTCATTATAGATTCAAGCGACTTGTGTACCAATCCACAAATAAAATTTGGGATTGATAAGATAACAATCATGACTTTGAACTACACTGATAACATTCAGCTCATATGTTGATTATTATTATCCTAGTGCTGAGTTGTATAAAAAAATCTATTACTGGATTTTGATATGTTGACAACTATGAAGCTCGGTGAGTTGTATACTAGCAACACCCTACAAGCAAAGGATCTAAACGAGGAGGGAACCATTGAAATTCCTCAAGGCGTGGGACAAACAACCTTGTTGAGGAGTATTATCTAAACACAGCTTGTAAATGGTAGCACTAATTAGTCTAGTATAGTTATATGTATATTCATATGTACTCTTATATGTACTCTTTTTACTATTAATGAATTTTGGCGTAACAAAAAAAACTTATAAAAATTAACTTATATAAATATAAAGTTTATTTTAATTATTTTAATTTATTTTTTATGATTATTTTTAGGTTTTGTAGGGTTTGAAAACTCATAAAACTTAAAAACATATATAACTTATAAATTTATATAACTTGTAAAACTTAAAAACTTAAAAATTTTCTTTTTACTATTAATGAATTTTGGCATAACAAAAAAACTTATAAAAATTAACTTATATAAATATAAAGTTCATTTTAATTATTTTTATTTATTTTTTATGATTATTTTTAGTTTTTTTAGGGTTTGAAAACTTATAAAACTCATGTATTTTATAACACTTAAAATTTTATATAACATATAGACTTCTTATAAAGTTTATAAACCCATGTTATATAAGTTTATAAGTTATATAAGTTATATAAGTTTTTAAGTTTTATAAGTTTTCAAACCCTAAAAAAACTAAAAATAATCATAATAAATAAATAAAAATAATTAAAATAAACTTTATATTTATATAAGTTAATTTTTATAAGTTTTTTTGTTATGCCAAAATTCATTAAAAGTAAAAAGAGTACATATGAATATACATATAACTATACTAGACTAATTAGTGCTACCATTTATAGGTTGTGTTGAGATAATGCTCATCAACAAGGTTTAGATATTTATAACAGTAAAAAAGTATATAATTTTGTAAGTTTTACAAGTATATAACTTTTTAAATTTTACAAGTTAAAAAAATCCTAAAACAAACCCTAAAATATATTGTATCCACAATCCACAACCACAACGTACCCAGTATATTTCCAACTACGTTGTGGTCTGGTGGGTCAGATGTACGCGACCTTACCCTTGTAATTATACAAAGATGCCATTTTCGTTGCGACCCAATATGCATTGCGCCATTTGGTATATTGAGTTTCAGCAACTTCATTAAATAGAAGCACTGGAATTTAATAGAGTCATTTTGCTTTAGTCTATTATTAGCAAAAAGCTAAAAGAATTGTCAATTATGACTGTTCCAGCTCCATTTGCAATGGACAACTAAAAAATATTGTATATGTAGATTAATTTAAATTGTAAATGTAAATATTAGCGTACATTTATTTGTATTATAAATATAAATGTGACTTCATTTATATTGTCAATGTAATTCTATTTATATTATAATTTATCAACATTAACTTATAAATTATTATGCACTTATATATAATATTTATATGTTAATACGTCTATAATTTATAGATATATGTTTAGATGTTTATAATATAAAAATATTATAAATGAAATGTAAGTAAATGGAACTTATAATATATTTTATTTTTTATAGACTTATATTACAAACTTATAAAATAATTAAGTTTTATTTAAAAAAATAAAGTAAGAATTTTTTTTTTTTAAAAAAATCCAAAAAATATCGATTACCCCGGAGGTTACAACAATATTTAAATCGTGTCAGAACTGTCGTAAAATTGCCCAAAGCTGACCTGAAATCAGCGGGAATCGTGAGTCCCAAAATCATCAACCGAATCCGCAGTTTTCAGCAACCGAACTGCCAATCGTAGGAAACTGGACCGGGGCAAAACCGGATATTCAAGGTTAGGTAAAAGGATTTTATTTTTGAAAACCGGCAACTAGAAAAAAAATCATCGGTTCGATAACAGTCAACCGAACCGCCCATGTCTAGATTTGAGAGCATTTTTTTACACAAGTGATGCTCTTTTCCTTGCTTTTCTTTGGAATAGCTTTTTGAGGTTTTAGTTAACATAGAGAAATGCCTAGCTACATCTCCAAATACATTTTATTTTTTAAAATTCTTTCACTTTTAATTTTTCTTATCAATAACTTGTCCTGACATTTTTAGGCTCAGAGGGGCTACTTCTAGAGAGTTACATAGAATTCGTATTCAACCCAAGACTTCATTTGGATTATTTCACTTTTACATAGTCCCCACAATGAGCCGCTTACTATTTCTTATTCACTATGCAATCCTCCATAAATTCATGACGTAATGCATTGGATGCACTATTCACAATAAGTACAACGCACAGTAAACACAAAACCTCGTAAGGAAGAAAAATGAACTAACAAAATAAGCAAACAAAATAAAATAGTTCAAACAGCGAGCACATCAACCAAATGGATGGAAAAGTAGAATAGTTAAATGATGCAATTGATGCATTCCTCCCCAAACTTAAACCTACACTGCCCTTACTGGAGAGAAAATATGATGTAATGAAAACATTACTCCCCTAAGACATCAAATCTATCTTCATTCTGACCCAAAAAGATCTCCTCCAGAGTTTGAGGAGACATCTTCCACCTCCGTCTCTTCATCATCTTCAGCAAAAGGTGGCGGTGTGCGCAACTTCAATGACGGGGGCAGTGGACTGACAGGGAATTAGGTGCCTTGTGTTGCTGCCATGAGGATGAGACTTGTATGGATGTACTACGACTTTTGGGGATGCACTAGGTGCAAGTTAGTATTACTGAGGACAGGTTTACCTTTCCGTTTGGAACTGGCAGGTGCAGGAAGGGTAGATGACTTTGGAATGTCCTTAGATTTGTTTTTGATCCTTTAAGAATATGCCCCCTAGTTTGATCAACAGAGTAGCCCCAATATCTAAAGTATGGGGTGTAAATTTCTCTTCAGGAAGTTAAGGTACACCTGCCTTCAGACATAAAGGAGTGATCGATGATGGAAAGTGTAGGGAGCTGGATGAAAATTTCTTGAGTCTTCACAAGTTTCATACATTGTCAGTGATGACCTGACTTCGACAAGTCCGAGCTATGACTTCGCTAAAATATTTCTCTTCAAGACCCTTCTCACTAGTTTCCTACCCTGCCTTACACTGCATCACATAACACTCACCATTTGGCTTTACACTCACAATAAGTAAAAAAATTGCAAGTAAAATATTCAAAAACTATATATAAAAACATAAATTCCAAAAAAGAATAAACCGCATCGTCCCCAAACTTAAACCTTATGATAGTTCAAAATAAATATGAAAATTCATCACAAATGTAGGAGAGTATTGAGGACATTAATGTTCTGGATCAAAAGGGCTTGGGTTGCTTTCCAAGAAGCATTTTTTAATGTCACTAGCTGGACTTTCAATCCTTCAGTCCTTAAGATGGATGATGGCTGTGTTATTCACTTTGCCATCATCAAGATAGGGCTTCAACCTCTGGCCATTCACCTTAGATATCCCCTTCTCGGGGTGAGAGATCTTTTGATGGATCCTTGCATGATTCTATCTCCAACAACATCTCATCTGGAAAATTATCATTGATTGGGAGTTTCTTAGAAGAATGCACCCCATGGCTATGTCCTTTAAGGCGTGATAAGTGGTCAGCCACCAAATTTTTGGATCCATTTTTGTCTTTTATATCTAGATCAAATTCTTGCAACAATAATACCCAACGAATAAATATGGCTTTGCATTTTTGGGCATGAGATATTTTATCGCAAAGTGATCAGTATATACTACAACTTTGTTTCCAAGGATATAGGGCAGAAATTTGTTGAATGCAATGATTATGACCAAAAGCTCTTTTTCGATTGTGTCATAATTCAACTCATGGGCTTTCATCGTCCTACTTGCATAGTAGATTGTATGAAACATCTTGTTTTGGTGCTGTCCGATCACAGCTCCCACAACATAATCACTTTCATCACACATAATATCAAAGTGTGTGTCCAAGTGAGGATTACAAACAATGGGGGTGGATTTGAGTTTTTTCTTTAATGTGTTGTAGGCCGTCAAGCAGTCCTTATTGAAGTTGAACGAGGACTCTTTCTCCAACAACTTGCACAAATGATGAGTGATATGAGAGAAATCTTTTATAAATCTTCGGTAGAATCCTGCTTGACCCAAAAAACTTCTCACTCCTTTAACTAATGAGGGTGGTGGTAATTTGGAAATTACCTCAATTTTTGCCCTATCCACTTTAATCCCCAAACTTGATATCTTGTTCGCTAAAACAATGCCTTCCTTTACCATGAAGAGACACTTATCCCAATTCAGGAGAAGGTTGGTGTCCTCAGATCACGCTAACACCTTCTTGAGATTTGCAAAGCATCTTTCAAAAGAGGGTCCAACCACTGAAAAATCATCCATGAACACTTCAATTATCCGTTCCACCGTACCAGAAAATATTGACATCATGTTCCTCTGAAATGTGGCTGGTGTATTGCACAACCCAAAGGACATGCATTGGAATGCAAATGTACCGTAAGGACATGTAAATGTTGTCTTTTCTTGATCTTCGGAGGCAATAGAAATTTGGTTGTATCCTGAATATCGATCAACATAACAATAGAATTTATTCCCTATTTGTCCAACATCTGATCAATAAATGAAAGCGGGTAGTGGTCCTTTCTTGTGGTTTTGTTCAACACCTTAGTTCAGGCAAATTCTCCAACCAGTGACTGTTGTTTTTGGGTTCAAGTTAAAAATAATGGAAAGCGTATTTTATTACTCAAGACCTCTTGTGGTATATATATTGGTTACAACCTTCAACTAAGTCCTATACTATCTCTATAACTCTACTTCCTCTATAATTCTACTCATCTATAACTCTATTTCGTCTATAACTCAATCCTCCTATAATTCTATTCGCAGATAGATACCTGAACTAATCATAAATACAAACAATCTCCACCTATACCGCCGGCTCCAAAAGCTATGGCTCACTCACCGGACAAGGACATGAAATATCCCCAACCCTCACTATCAGTGGCTCACCTCCATCACTACTACTCTTCCCTACCCATCGTACATCTCTAGGAGAGATGTTAAAGGTGAAGGTAACTCATGTGAGAACTATAGCTCATGATCTGGAAATATAACATCCATACTCACAAAAAATCTTCGCTTAGCTTGGCTCCAACTTTATGATTTGCTGAGTAACCCTCAATTAAACATGGATTTAATTTTTTTACCTCTGTCCTATTATCCTGCACAAAACATACACAAACGATCGTCCTCAAGGGGATAGAGTATCCTTTCGTACCATTCTAGATCTCAAATGGAGATTTCCACTCGATTATTTGGGATGGTATCATGTTGATTATAAAGATAGCTGTCAAAAATGATTGTCCCCACAAGTACTTTGGGATAGTAATCTTGTGCATCATGCTTCTAGCAACTTCAAGAAGGTGGTGATTCTTCCTCTTAGCTACCCCATTCTACTCTGGTGTGTATGGGCAAGTGGTTTGAAGTTGAATCCCTTCTGAGGACAAATATTCTGCAAACGCCCTATTAGTGTACTCTGCCTCATTATTAGATCTCAAGCTCTTCACCATTATGTCATATGTGTCTGTACTCATTTGTGAAAATCATTAAAGCAACCAAACACATCACTTTTGTTTTTATGAGATATAACCAAGTAACACGCGAGCAATAATCAATGAATGAGATAAAGTAACAAAATCTATTGAATGTTAGTATGGGACAAGACCCCCATACATCAAAATGTATCAAAACGAAAAGATTAGAACTCATACTACCAGAGCTAATATAAGAGCTTTTGGTGTGCTTGTTTAACTTACATGAATCACAAAGCAATTTGTCTTTATTAACTTCATCAAATAAATAAGGGTACAATTGACTCTAAAGCAAGAATGAAGCGTGACCTAAACACCTATGGTGAAGTAACACTAAGTCCTCTACACTTTTGTCTCCTCAAAGTCTCTCCACTATGGATGAAAAAGCTGAGTCCAATCCCTTTCAATCCATATACCACAAGCCACTACTCCAATTCCTAGTCCCAAATATCTTGTTCGTCCTCTTCTTCCCGGAAGATCACCTTAGGAATATCAAATAAAATAATATAGTTTAGTTGGTGAACAATGACATTTATAGAAAGAAGGTTTACTGGAAAGGAAAGAGCATGCAAAACTTATGACAAAGTCAAAGTGTTTGTACAACGCACTATACCCTTACCAACCACTTGTTGATATATACTATTGACTATCTTGACACTCGACGGAACTGCTAAGGGAGTATAGGAACTAAACTCCCTAGTAACACCTGTCACATGCCTAGAAGCCCCAGAGTCAATGATCCAGTTTGAAGAGCCATCAGTGGGAAAGGATGCCAAAGCTAATGAGTTACACGTACCTTTGGAACTTGAGGCCAGAGCTACATTCTGATCTTTCTCAACAGACACAGTACTCTCCACAGACTCCTCTTCATCATCATGCACCATCAAGTTGGTGCAATAGCCTCCTCGTCCACCACCTCTAGCTCCACCTCTCTTTCCTCCATGACCCATGACCTGTGCTTCCAAACCGACCTCTTCCTCCAAAATCTCTCTCTCGGGGTAACTTAAGGCAGTATTACATCAACCAACCACTAACTATGACGTACCTACTATATTTCCAACTAAGTTAGGGTCAATGTTGATGTGCAAAAAATTGTTGCACACAATTTGCAAGTGTACAAGTCGCACAAGTAATAAAGGGATGATAAGGATGTCGAACCACGAGAATTTGGATAAACAATTACTAACATTCACAACCTTCCTGCAATTTGAACCGAATAAAATTGGGTTGTTACTAATCTAGTCATTAATCTACGAATTAAGCAATGAACAGAGATGATTAAAACACAGTGGAATAAATGTAATTCGAGGTCAGAGGATGGAGACATCCAGGATAGTGTAACTTCACCACTTGAGTCCCTCGGGTAGAATTATAATTTGATTAATCATGTATCAATTATCATATCATGTCTACCGGATTCACCTATCCTAGATTCTTATATCTTTCAAGCTTAAGCGTCCTTCTTTGATTTATAAATGTGCATCTCGATGTTTCATTCAACCCTAAATCAGAGACATTGATCTCAAGTGATCACGGTAGCACCGATTCTGTAGTCATTCTCATGCTATAGCAATCGGTGTGGACCTTGCTATGCCTAGCATAATTTGTGTCTCTCGACCTCCCATTATACTTAGTGCACCTACTTATGTTGGCTAAACATAAATAAACGAAGATAAAGAATAGCAAGATCAAACACAATAAAAACAACAAAAATGGTAAATATAAACGAAGATCTCCCCGAGTTCTTCAAGGGCTACATCACGCCCTCAGACTTAGAAGTTTAGTTCATGCTTAAGGCATGAACGAATCTACTAACACACAGTAATGAGTTTATCATAAGATAGATAGAGAATTGGATCGGTTCTCCCTTGAGAAAAAGCTCTAGGATGGCAACTTAAAACCCTTCTTCTTGAACAATTAAGACAAAACCTCTGCTTTTGGGGTTGTTTCTCTTCCTTTTCTCTCAAAGAGCAATTAATGAATTGTTTCTGCAAAATGAAGGTAAACAAAAAAAAAAAAGTCGTGTCTCATCATCCTTATTAAGCCAAATCAGACTCAAATAGCCTGCATTTATTAGGAATAAAGTTGACTCATTAGAGTACGCAGTCTTACCCTTATAATTATACAAAGTGATTGTTTCTGTTGCGACCCAATATACATTGTGTCATACGATATATTGAGTTCCAACAACTTTACAAATAGAAGAACTAGAATTTAATAGAGTCATTTTGATCTAGTCCATTATTAGCACAAAGCTCCATTTGTGGTATTACTTCAAGTGACTTATTTCCACACACTTGAAGCAACTGTGAATCTCTCCCTGAACACCAGTCATCCAAAAGCTCGCAGTTGCCAAAGCTTTGGCCAATGGAACTACAATAGACTCAGAGTGTAGCTTAATCTAACTTTCTTCCTGTATCATCACACTAATAGCCTTATCTAGTGATGAAATAGTAGGTTGAGACAATAGGATTGATCATCTCAGGCCAAAGATTGTGTTCAAATTTTTCAACAATTTCATAGTCCTCACTAGCTCACAAATCATTTGTAGCCCGTACTCTGGGTCACTACAACTGCTCACAGGTAAGAATTTATCAACCTCTGCCCACAACCACCTCAAACTAATAGATACTCGTGGATGAACATTTCTCCCTGTATCTCAGCATCAATCTCTAGCAAAATTTGGAATATTCTCATTTGATTTTCCATCCCAGAGAGGGTCTTTTACAATCTCGCCCAAATCTCACACACCAATCCAAGACCATCCATAGAAGAACCAATCGAGGGGGTCATGGAATTGAGCAACAAGATGTACAGTTGCGCATGTGTAGCTTGTCAATCTTCAGTCTAATCCCTGTATTTTCCTAACTCATCTTCCTTCTGAAAACCTCATAGCTTCTTCCCCACTAAAGTAGCCTCACTCCCGCATTACCAACTGAGGTATGTAGCCTGTCCTTCAAGCTTCGGTTCTATGGGTGGAACATCAAGCTTCACCTGTGTCTGAGTAACAGCAACAACATTGGTCGTAGACGAGGAACTCTTCCCCTAATGATCCCATTTATGAGTTTCAACACCAAGGGATCAAGCTTTGCCAAAGCTCCTGATAGGATCGGTTTGCACTTACTTATTACACCACTTTTATTTCAAAAGTTGTCACTCCACAATAGAAACAAGTGCTTTTATAGACTCATTTATTGTCTTTTGCAAGGGCGTAACATAAGCATAACATGAATGCGAAAACAAGAGAAAAATGCTCATTGGAGTGAGGCCACAACCCCGTATGCTACAGATAGGAAAACTGTTTGGTGCATGTTGGTGGGAAAATGGATTGTCCTACTTGTACGATAATTAATGGGTAGATGATTGTGTCCCTAGTTGCGGAAAATATATGCAATAGCTTCTTGAGAAGCTATTGAAGTGCGCACACATATAAAAGGAAAAAATTGGATTCAAACAAGCATTCTTGGCTGAGAGGAAAAAGGGTGACGACCAAAGAAAGAGCATAGCCGACCCAAGGGAGTATTATGAACTATAGCTTTTAGTTTATTTCCCTGTAGGGACGCTTGTATTTCAATTATGAGCTAAATCCTCTCACTAGGGCAAGATGTAGCCCTACGTGTGTTTTGTATGATGGATGTACTTTGAATGTTTAGTTGTTAGATTTAATACTATCGTTGTTTGATTTTATTATTATTTTTATCTTAAACTAGTAGTTGCTTGACGACCAACTATCAGTACTCAATCTAGTTCAAGATTCGAGAAAGGAGAACTAGCTGGATTCAGTAAAACTAACATCGAGCCTTAAGAATGCGAGATTCGAGAGATTAACTCATGGAGACGGTGCCTGTGTGAGTGGATTTCATGAGGCAAGTGCCCCTTGATAGTTTGTGCAAGATTCGAGAGAGAAGCATGGCCGTCTTGATGGAGGACTTCATGGGATAGTAAATCGTGGTATGTTAGGCGCAAGATTCGAGAGGTGAATACCTGCAGCACTACATGAGACGGCTAATTCTTTAGAGAAGTTACGGTAGGGGCAAATCCAGTGGACAACTAGGTTGACAAATCTAATAAACAAACTGGTTAACCATTCTCAGATATATTCACGTAGAGGTGAAGTCAATGCCCTAAATCTACAATCATGAAGTTATCCTTTAATTTGTTTTAGTTAAACAATTAAAAAAAGTACCAAAAAGATTTACTTAATTTAATTTGCTTTCATGCGTTGGAAGTAAGTGTGGACTCAAACTAAATTGTTGTTTGGCCAAATTACATGCAAACAAGCTATAGTTGTTGCTTATCTTCTTTAATCCTCGTGGTTTGACCCTCGGTTTTATCACTTTATCACTTTATTACTTGTTGTGACTTGAACACTTGCAATCTTTGTTGATGCATAGTTACCGAATCAACACAACAAGTTTTTGGCACCGTTGGTGGGGATTATTAGTTTAGATGATATCAACATCAAGTGAGTTTATAGCTATATTGGACGCTTGTTTTATGTTACATTACATTCTACTCGTTCAAACCTGCCTGATGGTGAAAATTCTGATTCAGGAGTTCCGGAGACTGACAAAACCACTAGAGCACGAAGAAGAGCAGAAAGAGAGGCACGAAGACATCAAAGAAACATGAAAAACCAAGATGACAAGGTGATTGTAGCTGAGGTACCAGATGAGGATAATGCTCCCATGGAAGAATTAGCTTTACCTTAAGTTAAGGAAGAAGTCATGTATTAGAATACCTGTCATCCAAGATTATAACTTTGAGCTAAAGCCAGCAACCATTCAGCTAATACAACAACACTCGACATATGGCGGATCTGCTACAGATAATCCAAATTCACACCTTAAAGTACTATGGAGTGATCCAGGAAGCTATCCGGCTCAGACTTTTCCATTTTTCTCAATTGACAAAGCAAGGAGATGGCTTCAGTCACTACCATCCGATTCAATTCGCAAATGGAATGACTTGCAAAAAATATTTCTAATACAATTCTTTCCACCATCCATGACTGCGATGATTTTGAAGTGAAATTACTTCATTTAGGCAGAATGATTCAAAAACTCTATATGAAGCTTGGGATAGATTCAAGGACTTATTGAGGAGTTTCTCTAATCATGGACTACCTCATTGGAGGCAAGTTGAAGCATTTTACAATGGACTGTAAAGCAACACACAGAGAGAAATTGATGGTACGGCCAATGGTACTTTCATGAAGAAATCTTATAATGAGGCATATACCTTGTTGAAAGCAATGGCTCGAAATTGTTATAGGTGGGCGAATGAAAGAGAATGTCATATGAAAACAGCTGGGAAATATGAGGTTTGACAAGGGGGATGCATTGGCAGCAACTATGCATGCTATGATGGTACAAATGGAGAACTGGGTGTCACAAGGCACAACGGCAAAGGCTGTTATGATGGTGCAACAACCATCATGTAAAATTTGTGGAGGGGAATACCCTTCTGATTTGTGTCATGACAAGACTTCAATGGATAATGTTCCTATGGAATGATTAGCCAATTTTATACCTAATTAATACAGACTATTTGAGTCTAATTTGGCTTAATATTGATGAGGGGACACATTTTTATATTCATTTTTCCTTCTTTTACAGTAACGGCTAATTTAATGCTCAATGAGAAAAAAATAACAGAAACAACCCCCAAAGCAGAGGTTCTGCTCCATAAATTTAGGGCATGACACCAACTCCTGTTCCAAATAATCTTGCATGGTGGTACTTGTACACATTTAGCATACAACAAACAGAGTAGGCGGACAAATCCACCCTTTGATTTGACTCCAAGCTTCCGAGAGAAGCTACTGGATGAGGTATATAAGGCACAAAAAGATTTTAGTTGTGAGAGCCGAAGGAGTTTATAGAAAGCAAGGGTTTAGGGATCACTTGTTCATGAGCTCGTGCTCAAGGGAGATTTCTCGACTTCATTGTTTACTGTGATGAACTCAATATATGTCTATCGTAGAATGGCTCTTGCCTTAAGCATGAGCTAAGACACTTTGTCCAAGGGCGTAATGTAGCCGTTGATGAACTCAGGAAAACGTAGAATGTTTATCTTGTTTTAACACTAATCTTGTGTTTGGTTTTGTTGTTTTTCATCCTCATCAATGTATGTTTTATCAACATAGGTAGATGCACTAAGAGTAGTGGGAGGCCAAGAGGCACAGGATACGCTAGGCATCGCAAAACCCACATCGATTACTATAGCATGAGAATGTCTATAGAATAGATGTTACCGTGTGAGGATTACATGTAAGCAAAATTTTCGATTTTCTTAATGTGGAATTCGAGAGGTGCTCATTGGTGAACCAAAGAAGGGCATTTAGTCTCGAGAGAGGTTTCTGCCTTGAAAGGAGAATTTGATAGGCACAACATTAGAAGTGAAGTATGATAGGCTA
The DNA here is from genome assembly GCA_028565015.1 of Pinguicula moranensis. Classification (NCBI taxonomy): domain Eukaryota; kingdom Viridiplantae; phylum Streptophyta; class Magnoliopsida; order Lamiales; family Lentibulariaceae; genus Pinguicula; species Pinguicula moranensis. Next base: position 3,705 of record JAOWBN010204444.1, on the reverse strand, counting down.
ACTATGAACCCACTCGAGGGCATCAAGTGGTGAAAATGCGATATGTTTCTATCCAGTGCAATCCTTGGATTTTTTTATCCAGTGCAATCACTGGGTGTTTTTATCCAGTGCATTTGTACAAAACTTACCTTATTGCATTTTATTTGTCTTCGTTTATGCATAATTCTTAGATTAACTGATAGATTAAAAACAACCTTTTTTATCATTGGTTCAAATTGTATAGAACTTGTTAATGTTAGTGTTTGTTAACCACAATCCTCGAGGTTCGACATCGTTCTCTTCACTATATTACTTATACGACTTTTACACTTACAAGTAGTGAATGCTACAAGTGTTTGCGCACCATGGAACAGCTGAATTACATTGGCAACAAGCAAAAATAGTCAAACAACTTTGAGAGAAACAATTTCAATCCTAAAAGGAATGATCATCCAAATTTCTCTTGGAGCAACAACCAGCATGCCCTTAACCCCATAGGACAAAGCTCTTCACAATTTCAAATCCAAGGGCAAAAACCTACACACCCAAGGCCTCAGAATGAAGAGGTGCTAAACCAGTTGGCCGCAGCCACAAAGATTAATGCAAACTTGATAGGATAGCATGTTGCTCCCTCAAATGATTTTATGCAGGAAACCAGATCAAGTCTAAAGGACCAGGTAGTGGACATAAGGAGTTTAGAATCATAAGTTTGGCAACTAGTTAAATAGTTGTATGAGATACTACATGGTATGCTTCCTAGCACCACAGAGGTGAATCCGAAGGAGCAATGCAAAGTTATCACATTTAAAAGTGGAAGGAGGTGGACAGAGACCCACAACAAACACCTTCCCTAAGGAAGAAGGTTGAACAAAAGAAGGAAGAGGCACTTCCTCAACCAGAAGCTGAGCAGAGGATACAAATCCATTTTCCTCACAGGCTGAAGTAAGGAAACTTGGATAAGCAATTCAAAAATTTCTTGAAATATTTAAGAAACTTCACATTAGTATTCCTTTTGCAAAATCACTTGAGCAGATGCCATATTATGTGAAATTCATGAAAAATATTCTCTCACACAAATACAAGTTCAAATATTATGAGACTATGGCTCTTACAGAGGAATGCAACGCCATCCTACGAAGAAAGTTGGCTCCAAAACTAAAAGATCTAGGGAATTTCACTATTCTCTGTTCTATTGGCAACTCCACTTTTGATAGAGCTTTATGTGATTTAGGTACTAGTATTAACCTAATGCCTTTGTCCATTTTTCATAAACTATGACTGACAAAATCCCAACCCACAACAACATCTGAAGTACGCCTTCTTGGGAACAAATAGCTCTCTTCCACTACACTAACTCCAGAGGAAGAGGAGAGACTGCTACGCATACTGCAGATGAATAAGGCCCCCCTTGGTTGGACTCTAGCTGGTATTAAGGGAATCAGTCCATCAGTATATATGCACAGGATCCTTTTAGAAGAAAGGTGTAAACCGTCCATTGCTGCACAACAATGGTTGAACCCCATCATGAAATTGGTAGTTCGAAAGGAAATAATAAAATGGCAAGATGCAAGGGTGGTATACCTAATCTCATACAATAGTTGGACAAGTCTTGTACAATGTGTACCAAAGAAGAAAGGAATGATTGTGGAGGTCAATGAAAGAAATGAACTCATTCCAAAAAGAACTGTCCGGGGATGGAGAATTTGTATGGATTATAGAGTATTGAACAATGCTACGTGGAAGAATCATTACCCACTCCCTTTCATTGATCTGATGCTAAACAGGCTTACAGGACATGAGTTCTATTGCTATCTAGATGGATACTCAGAATATAATCAGATTTCCATCACACCTGAAGATCAGGATAAAACCACTTTCACATATCCCCATGGTACATTTGCTTTCAGATGCATGCCCTTCGGATTATGCAATGCACCAGCTATTTTTCAAGAGGCATGATGTCAATATTATCAGACATGGTGGAAAATACTATTGAAGTATTCATGGATGATTTCTCAGTAGTAGGATCTTCATTTGATCATTGCTTAAAAAACCTTGAATAGGCATTAGCCGGATGTGAGAAGACATACCTTGTCTTGAATTGGGAGAAATATCATTTTATGGTTAAGGCATTTTGCTCAGGCATAAGGTCTCAAGTTATGGGATTGAAGTAGAAAGAGCTAAAATAGAAGTCATTTCGAAGATACCTCCTCCTTCCTTAGTAAAAGGGGTGCGAAGTTTTCTGGGACATACTGGTTTGTATAGAAGATTCCGAAAGGATTTCTCCAAGGTCACTCGGCCTATATGCAAGTTACTATAGAAGGAAGCCCCTTTTACCTTTGATAAGGAATGTCACCTCTCATTCACCACACTCAAGGATAAGCTTACTTCTACACCCATTTTCTGCTAATCGTGTTGGGACATGCCATTTGAAATCATGGGTAATGCGAGTGATTACGTTGTCGGTGCAATACTTGTACAATGCCACAACAAGATCTTTCACATGATATAACTAGGCCAGCAGGACCATGAATGCTTGTGAGTTGAACAATGCCACAACAGAAAAAGAGCTCCTGGCCATCGTGTTTGCTTTTGACAAGTTTCGGCCCTACATTCTCGGAAGCAGAATTGTGGTATACACGAATCATTCAGCAATAAAATATCTCATGGTCAAAAAAGATGCAAAGCATAGATTAATTCATTGTGTATTGCTATTACAAGAGTTTAATGTAGAGATTCGAGATAAGAAAAGATCCGAAAACTTGGTGGCTGAACAATTATCACGCCTTGAGGAAAGTGAGCAGCCCACACCTACATCGAACAGAGGCCCCATACCAGATAACTTCCCGGACGAAATGTTAAAGAAGATTGGCAGATATGAAGACATGGCCAGGGATCTATTATCCCAATTAGGACAACTACACAACTAAAGATTCTAGACGTCAAGCTAGTGATGTTAAAAGATTGCTTCTTGGGAGGCAACCCAAGCTCCTGCTAAACCAAAGTAGGGATGCTCTCTATGCTCACTCTAATATGTCCATTCACTATGTGTTTCTACTTATTCTTCCATCGGGTTTTTAAGTTTGGGAAGAGTAAAGGAAAATCCTAATTCTGGAAGTGGGATCAAAATACATTTATCAGCTTTATAGTTTTCTAATATTCAGGACATCGTGATTGATACTAATTAGCAAGTTTTTACCAACTTGCAAGGGCAAGGAAAACTCATAATGCAGGCAGAATGTGCACCACCACTAGGAAATTGGCTAGGCAATCTTGGATTGGCATAATGGTACGAGGAATTAGGACTAGCAATAAATATCGGTCTGTCACAAGTACGGACCCTAAAACAGTCCTGGTCCAAGATCGGAATTCATGAAATTGGGGCCTCCATTATTAGGATGCAGAAAAAGAATGTTCCTGGGCCGCATACACTATAACTAATTTTCACAAGCCCAGTAACTCTTCCTCAAGTAGACCTAGTTGTCCGTAAATAGCCTATCCTCTTCTGGAATTCATGTTCCACACTAACTCAAACCCTAGCATAATCATCGCCTATACAAAATTCTATTTCCACACAGTGAAATCTCCAACAAAGTTCTCCAATGCTTTTCTACAGTAAAGTGGTACAGTTTCTGTCTGTCCTAGCGGAGTCAGACTCGGTCATAGACTCCTGGCTTGCCAAGAGGTCTAGAGATCGAGCCGCGAAGGCAGCAATTCGTGCACACC
>JAOWBN010204433.1:0-14466 GCA_028565015.1 Pinguicula moranensis | reverse complement strand
GATAGTCACATATTAACAATTATGTACTAAAGATCAAGAAAGTAATTAATGGTCAAGGATGACACATTCCTACGCTTAACATTAATTATTAGATATTAAGTGAGGAAAATTAATGCTAAATGAGATCAAAGGATCATGATTTGTCTCTATCATATCGGATCATAATACATTGCTAGATGCCGCTTATGATTTATAGATTAATGAGATTAATTTATCACTGATCTCGATATGGATCCTACTGGATCGCTTAATTTGACGAACTGAAGCATAAATAATTAATTATGTGAGACATAATTAATTTCGCGAATGGATCGAGTTCGAGTCAAGATGAATTAATTAGGATTAATTAATTCGATAACCCGGATACGAGAAAAAATTGAACCCCGATGGGACCGACTCAATTATGGCTACTAATAGAGCCCGGCACGTAGAGTACAGAAAATGGACTCAAATTAATTCGAGCCCAACTTAAATAAATCAAATTGGGCCCAACGGCCCAATGACTATAAAATAAAATGTGTCATGTGATGAGATTTCAGGATGAGATAAGAATTTCTTCTTTCTCGTGCTTCTTCTCCTCGTCGTCTTCTCGGTCGACAACTCCGCTCGGAACTCAGCGCCATTGTGGTCGCCGGAGAAGCCGTGGTCAAGCAGCCACGATTCAACTCGTCAAGGAGTGAACTTGGCAGAGATCTCCTGCTTTGGAGGTTTTCGTGATTCACAGACTTTTGCTCGGATCTTCACGGGATTTCCAAATCTGGCAAAGTCGAGGTTATTACGCTGAATCCCACACCAAGATCATGAATACACGTTGAACTTGGGTTGTGATTTCAATTTTGGGAATCTCGAATTTTTCAAAATTATGCACGTGAATCCCAACAATCACATAGATTATTAACTGCATTTCTGTGTTCCCCATGGCTTGTAGATTATTCACTGCATTCATGTGTTAACTATGGCTTGATGCGACAGAGTGTTCCCCGGACAAAATATTCAATCATATATATTTCAATAAACATTACCCTAAAACAGTCACATCAGGTAGTGGAGCTTTGACTAACCAAACCACAAATTGAGAGATTAGACCCATTCATATCAGGTAATGGAGTTTTGGACATTACAAGTAAAACTAAATCCTATAAAAAGACATTTAACCCTCACTCGACCACAAAATCAAAGAGTTGTGCCTACAAGATTCATTGCAAGTAATAATTTTATGGAGAATTTAAATGTGAACCACATACATTCACACATATCAATGAAGACAGTGCAAATTTCCCCCAAACAATCAAACCCTATATCTGAAGCAAGACAAAGAATTTCAATTCAAAAATCACCGTAACCACATACATGCACTCATATTAATTTATAAAGTAACCCAGATCTGTAAAAAAAGGTAGATCAAAGCGTCATAGAAATTTGAATCCGAAAACTTGAACCCCTAGATCTGAAACAAGCCAAATAATTTCAAATCGAAAATGACTCATCCACATACATGCATGCATATTAATCAACCTACAACTTTTCTGCAAACACCCGTACCACATATATGAAGCAAGACAAAGAAAATTCAAATCTAAAATCTAAAATCAAATAAAAATCACCCTATTCAACGATTTGCAAAAAATCATGAAGAAATTTTACCAACACCATAGTCAAAACGAGGAAACACCGGGTAGAATAGAGTGTGTGGGTGGAAATGCTAAATGTACAGTCTAATCTATAGGCAAAACAGGTAACAACGAACTCATCTAGGAATAAAACAGTCAGAAAGTAAGAATCTTGGTCGTATTTGAAGAACACGCAATATAGCTTATGAATCTGGAGCGAAGACGAAACAGGACGACAAAACAACGCGATTGAATTAGGTTTAGATGTCATCTGTGATTTTAGGGTGTATATTAGTGGTAAATGTTGTAAATAAGATAAAGTAGACGAGCGTAGCGGGTAATTTGAGTTGGGATTGAAAGTAGAATATCATAATCTGCCATTTTTGGGAGTATTGGATTTCTGCTTCAATACGTGAACACTAATGGGTCGAGGAATTTTAATCTCTCGACCCAGGAATGAATAGACGGGGTACACACATGTTGTGATAGTGGATTACTACATAAATCCACCGATTGTCAAGGGTAAATTAATTTACAAAATGCACCCTTATAAGACAAATCATCTAAAAATAAACATGACCGCAGACGACGTCTGTGATCTATGAAACACATACGTCGTCTATGACATTTAAAAACTCGCAGATGCCATCTGTGATTTATGTTTTATTGCAGATGACGCTTACGGTCGACATTAACTCGTAATTAATTTCGATCGGTCCATGTGTTAATTGGTCGTGCTACCCACAAAAGATCTCATTGATGACGACAATGATATTAATTTTATCGTTGACGATTCATATAACAATATTCTTAGATCAGAACTCATCTTCCCCGACTTTCTCACCCAACGTTATTCTGTCACCGTCGTGATCTGTTGTCTCCGATTCTTCGCCCCTAATTTAGGTAATGCTTGTTTTCCATCATTTCCTTCTCTCTTTGATCTTCTGCATATTGATTTTCCTATTTCCTCAGTGGTTCCCGATTCCGATCGATTTTTCTAGCCAATTTTATGGCTTTTCTCTAGCTAAATTTTTGGCGAATTTTCATCATCCCTACATTTTGAAGGTACTCTTAAAGCCTAATTTTTTTTTATTTCTTTTAGGGATATAATTAGGGTTTAGTGTCAAAATTTAATTCTATAGATTAGCGTTTTGATTTGGATAAACTAGGGATTGATTTAGGTTTTGTTTGATTTGGATTTGGACATTGAATTTTATTTAGGGTTGAATTTTGGGTGTTTAAGGTCGGATTTTTTCATTTTACGGTTTTCAAATTTCCCCAGATTTGTTTGTTTGTTAATATTAATTATGAGTTAATAATGTAGATAATTTGAGTTCTTAGTTAATAACTTGGATTATTTGAATAGTTAGTTACTAATTTGGATAATTTGAATAATTATTTAATAATGTTGATAATCTGAATAATTAGTTAATAATTTTGATAATTTGAATAATTAGTTTATAATATTGATATATGGAATAATGTTATAATTAGTTATTAAAAATGCTATTTATTTGTCTTGTTTTTATGTATTCAACATAACATTTTTTAGAAATTGCTTTATTTAGGGTATGAAATTATTTATTTTTGTTGTTAGGGAATAATGCTGATAAATTGAATAATTACTTAATAAAATTGATAGATAGAATAATGTTAATAAATATGTATTTGTTTTATAATTATTAAAAATAAATGTCAATGAAAATTATTTATAATTATTGACTGTTGATTAAAAATTTATTATTACAGATTAAATATGAAAATGTATTTATTCAAAATTAATTATTTAAATATCAATCCTTTGAAAATTAATTATCTATTTAATTACATCATGTACTATTTACTTATTTAATAATTATTTATCTATTTAATTGCTTCATATGTTACATCTATCACCTTTATTTATTATTTGTTCAATTAATAGTTTTTATTCAATTGGCTAATCATAATGTAATTATTTTATATATTATTTGTAGCATCTTTATTTATATTTATTCAGTTTAATAATTAATTATTTGTTAAATTACTTCCCAACTTAATAATTTTGTTAATTATTTATTCAATTGCTTCTTATGCATGATGTTAATTATTTATATTAAATTATTTGACATTTATTATGTTAATTATTGTTTGGCATAAAGAATATGCTACAACGATCACTAGAGTCAACGTCATATTGTCCATCGGCCTGTTTCACATTCGTGTTAGGGGACATGAGCAATCATAGGGGACAATGCTCTATCACATTCTAGGATATATCCATGATCCCGGAGCACCCGATAGGCGGTCGCCCAATTGTCGAGTAGGATGGAGCGGAGAAGTAGTTGAGGCAGAGGATGGCAGATTATTGTTTGTAGTTATTTGGTATGATGCTTAGCCCATGGAATTTTAAAGGTCTGTGGGTTTGTGCCTTCCCATTTGGCTCATGGTTTGGCGATGAGGCGAGAGAGACTACTGATGATAGGAGTGAGGAGGACGTGCTCTTCTTTGCATGCAGTATTATTGCCCTTACAATAGCTAGACAGTTATTACCCGATATGAGCGGGTACAAGATAAATATGAAGTACTTGAGGCTAATCGAAGACTTTGATATCATCCAAGATTATAGTCGGGGTAGTGCAGTCCTGTCATGTCTATCCCACTACATGTGTAATGTTTACACGAGAGAGGCTTCTATGATTGGTGGTGCCAGTAAGTTGTTGCAGATATGGGCCTATTTTAGGCAATCCACTTTGCAGCCTTAACCTAAAAGGAATGCCCTACTGAGATCCAATAAGAGGAAGAACCGTGAGATTGAGTCCTACGGCATGGAGTGGGTGAGGTGAATGACCCATTGCGATGTTGCATCCCACAACATTCGGACGTTGCGCGTCATGTTTGATGTTCTTGCACCTCATGAGGTATAAAAACATCTCATACATTTACGATTGTTGTTGGATTTTTTTTAATTTCTAGTTTGATCTATTAACATTTACCCTTTAACATCAATACAGTTCCCATCTTCAGATGAGTGTAAGAGAATCTGATTCAGATTCGTACTCATTCACATCGATTGATCCAAGAGAACTTGCTTCTGGATCATTTACAATCGGACTAATCGATGACGACACATAAGAGAAGGTAGCAGGTTGTGAACTTTCTACAGGTCATAGAGGTCATAAATTGGGAGGAACTTAGCACCTACTGGTACCAAAATTTTGAGGTACTGAGCTATTTTTATAGCTATAATACTGTGAAGCTTGTGAGGGCACATAAGAGGAGACAACATACTGTGAACTTTCTGCAGGCCATGAAGGCCAAACGTTGGAATGACCAATGCTACTACTGGTACAAAAATCCTAAGATGATATACTATTGTGGAGGCACGTTGATGTCTCCAAAAAAATATTGAGATGCCCATCCACCACTCAAAATACATCTCTCGTCACTCATGAGATAAATTTTACAATAATAACATTCTTAAAAATAGATATTTATTCAGAGAGAATAATCAAATTGAATAAGTAATTTTACAATAATAACAGTCCGAAAAATTGAATGCAGGAACCTAGATGTAAAAATGCAGGAAAAGGAATCGTAATGAGGGGTTGCGTTAATTTTAGCTAACTAAAATAAATAGTGAATTTATTAAATTAAAATAAAATAAAAACTTCCCTAAATCTAGGAGCATAAAGTGCTAGAGGTTGAAGAGAAAATGAAGAATGGAATAAAATGCAGGAGTTACACGAATTTATAGAATAAAAATTTGTCTCTATTGACAATTGCAATCTTTTGTATATCGCATATGGCATTAGCAGGAGTTTTGTAGGAAACCTGATCGAGATTAATGTCAACGGAAATACCATCTGCAATGGCGTTTACGAGTTTGTAAAGGTCGCACACGTTTTGATATATTGATGACGTTATCTGTAGTCATCTATATTTTTGTAGGATTTGTATGAAAATTTTATAGATGTCGCCATGGAAAATGGTTAAAGAAATTTGATTTCACGACTGCGAGGCGTTCGATGCTACTGTGCCGACGTTAGCATTTTTCAAGGTTGGTAGTAGGTAATAACAGTAGTTTGAATCCGTGACATGTTGTCCTAGTGGTGGCTCTACTTCCTGGTTTACCAAGAGGTACAGAGATCAAACTTTACTGGAGGATATTTCGGGGCTAGGCCTACTCGGGCTTCGGCTCGAGTTACTAAGGGGTGCATGGTAAGGCCGAGCTGTGCACTCCTGAGGATTAGTCGGATATGTGGAGATCAGTGAAACACCACTAGGGCACCATGTCCGGATACCTCAGTATCAAAAAAAGTAACGGTAGTTTGAACCGTTCATGCTTATTACCAATATTAGGTTTTGCAATAAAAAAATTCGCAATTATTTGGATAAGGCAATTTTCCATGAATGGGTCACACCACAAGTTGTGAAACCCAACTATAATTGATGGTCCAGTCCAGCAAAAAAAAATCTCTTTCACAGCAAAGACAAATACTTAGTGACCAAGCAAAGGAACCTTTCTTCGTGGCCGAGAATACCCTCAGGTTCATTTGATGGCGGGATAAAAGAAATCCAACATTTTTTTATAATTTTATCATTTTTGTAGGATTGAAAAACACACACAAATTTTGATACACACCTTTTGGCAATATTTTGAATTACTCGTAAAAATTCAAAAATGTTTGGTAACGTATGATAAACGTCTGTTAACTCTGTCATATCATTAATTTATTGTTGATTTACCAAACTAGCCCCAAAATACTATTTATACCACAAAACATTGTGAATGGGGTCTCTTTCTACGAGTTTACCAAACGCATCCTTATGAGGACAACCCATTCTTCCTTAGCGAAACACACAAGGTCTAAAAAACACAAACACAGTACTCTGAAAAACTTTTGTTGTTCTGAATTAGAAAAGATCGAAGAAAATTGCACAGTTTTGCGAGAGGAAGACGAAGAACAGTTTGGTGGGGAAGTTTTCCCCAAATTTTCTCTTTCTTTTTTTCAATAACCGCTTACAACTGTTTACATCTCTTTTCTTTCTTTTTATACTATTTTGTACAAATGAAAACGCACTATTACTAATAAAACCGTTCCTGCGCTATTCTTTAATCACGGCGGATCTAACCGTGTAGGAGGATCCACGTGAACCAATCCGTAACACAATAAAACCTCTTTCTTATTGGTCCATTCCTTATTCATCGTTTCTTCATCAGCAATCAGTCAGCGACGAAGCTGACTGATCGCCTGTGTTCCTGCAAGAATAACTCACGATCTCCGAACTCATGGAAGATGTTGGAGACACTGAGCGATGGCTCAACACCCCCCTTCAAGATGAGCGTTCCACAAGCTCATCTTGCCCAAAATACACCGAAAACTAGCCATCGGAAGAGCCTTCGTAAAAACATCAGCACGTTGGCTCTTCGAAGCAATATGTTGCGGAGAGATTAAGCCAGCTTTGAATTGATATCTGACCATGTGACAATCGATTTCAATATGCTTAGTCCTCTCGTGGAATACCGGATTAGCGGTGATATCTAACGCCGCACGATTGTCGCACCAAAATGGAATTGGTAATGGGGGTGAAATCCAAAAATCTGTTAACATAAAGACAACCCACTGAAGCTCTCTTACTGCCGCAGCCGTGGCGCGGTACTCAGCTTCCGCGGATGAACAAGCAATGGTCGTCTGTTTCTTCACCTTCAAGGAAATCAGGCTTGAACCAAGAAAAACACAATGGCTCGTGAGAGAGTGCCGCGTAGTGCGGCAACTCCACCAATCTGCATCACTATATGCCGTGAGAGACAGAGAACTTTGACTGGAATAAAAGAGTCCAAAGGATGGATTACCAGCCAGGTAGCGCAGCACATGAAGAGCGGCGTGCTAGTGCGAATCATGAGGTTGACGAACGAATTGGCTAAGCTGCTGAACGGCATAGCTGAGATCCGGACAAGTATAATTGAGCTACAAGAGACGGCCAACAAGTCTGTGATATTTCTCCGGATTATGATACAATGGTGAATCATCATGTCCCACGGCTGCAAATTTTAAGTCACTGGGTAAAGGGGTAGCGGCAGAAGAACAATCCAAGTTACCAGAATCAGCAACCAAATCCCTCACATACTTCTGTTGACTAATATAGATTCCAGCCCGTGATCTTGCAATTTCCATACCAAGGAAATATTTGGCCACTCCTAAGTCTTTTATGGTGAAAGCCGCATTGAGGTGATCTTTCACTTTCTGCAATTTTGTGGTAGAATTCCCTGTAAGTAATACATCGTCCACATTGACAATCAGAAAAGTCTGATGAGTATCAGTAAGAAGCATGAAGAGGCAGGGGTCATGTGTGGACTGAGTGAAGCCAAAACTTATCAAGGAAGCGGTAAATTCAATGTTCCACTGACAAGATGTCTGCTTCAATCCGTATAAAGACTTGAGCAACAAACAGACTTGCCCTTTCTTGGCTTTGTCATAGCCAAGAGGAGGGTGCATATATACCTCTTCATCCAAAGATCTGTGCAAGAAGGCGTTGTTGACGTCTAACTGATGAACTGCCCACTGTTTTACTGCTGCTATTGCAAAGAACAACCGGACAGTGGCCACCTTTGTAACGGGAGTGAAAACCTCATAAAAATCTTCACCTTCCACTTGAGTGTAACCTTTGGCAACAAGTCTTGCTTTGTAGCGATCTATTGTGCCATCAGAATGACATTTAACTCTGTAAACCCACTTTGACCCAATTGTTGTTTTTCCTGCAGGCAGAAAAGTGAGCTTCCAAGTATTGTTGGCTTCCAGCGCTGCAAGTTCCTGCTGCATGGCAGAGACCCATTTAGCATTGGTACGAGCTTGATTGTAAATTCTAGGCTCAACTATTGCAGAGAGGTTTGCTGCAAAATCACAGTAGTTGTTTGTGAAATAGCAAGACTGATCAGATGGTGGCACTGTTGTCTGATCATGTGGTGTACTCAGTGAGGAAAAAACGTGGAAATCCTCAAGCCATGCTGGTGTAGTAGTTTGTCTGGTACCGCGCCTGAGATGATGTTCAACAATAGGCTCTTCAGAAGATGAGATATTTGGCTGAGCAGACAGATCCTGTTGTTCATCAAAGTGCTGGTCAAGAACAAGATCCATAAGAGTTTCGGAGGACTGGGCTAAATGATCTCATTGATGTAGTTGCCGATCATCAAAGTCATATGGCTGGAACTATGGTTGTATAACAACATTGTCATTAGTATGAAGCAGAGAGGGAAACTCTGTTTCCAGGAATTTGACATCCCTAGAGATCACTGTCTTCTTCAAATCTGAAACATATACTTTGTATCCTTTTTTATCAGACAGATACCCCACGCAAAGATCGTGGATCAAGCTTATCCCCTCCAGGACGATGATCCATCACAAAGCAGAGACAGTCAAAAGTACGCAGCAAAGACAGGTCTGGTTCTTGATGATACAGCATTGCAAATGGTGATGACCAATTCAGCACTCGACTAGGCCAACGATGAGATATGTAGCTGCAAGGACCGCCTCTCACCAGAACAGTTTTGGAAGGTTAGCGTGATGCAATAAGGCTCTAGCAACCGGCAACAAAGTCCTGTGTCTGCGTTCAACTAAGCCATTCTGTTGAGGGGTATATGGACAACTCTTCTGATGGATAATTCCTTGAGTGAGAAACAGTTTATGACAGTGTGCATTAAGAAACTCTGTGCCATTATCTGATCTCACCTTCTTGACAAATTTATCAAATTGTTTTTTCACCATGAGCAAGAATGCGTCAATCAGCCCTGCTACCTGATCCTTGTACTTGAATAATGTTGTCCAAATGCATCTGCTAAAATCATCTACAACAGTGAGAAAGTAATGACAAGCAGTGGTGGATGGTATCTTATAAGGACCCCATATGTCCATATGAATTAAATCAAAACATACGGATGATCTATGTTGACTATCATCAAATGGCAGACGGTTCTGCTTTGACAGAGGACAGATGACACAAGAATCTATTTTATTCTTTGTCATAACGGATTGTCATACTCAGCCAAATGTTTCATTACATCTGATGATGGATGACCTAAACGAATATGTAACAAATCAGTTGATACATCCATACAGGCATTATTCGTCTTATTTTGAATCAACAGCTCCTTAGAAACATTCTAAGAAATAGGCAGAGAAACAAAGTACTCGTGCTGTGCTTGCATCACTACTGCTGGATCAAACGATGTCGAGTCCAGAACATATAGCTCTCTTTTCACTCGTCCCAAAACAATCATCTTCCCAAACATAAGGTCCTACACAAGACACTGATTAGGCATAAAATGCAGCCAAAGATCACTGCCTACAGATAGCTTCCTGACAGAGAGTAAGTTGTACTTGAAACTAGGCATATAAAGGCATGCTTTTAATAGAAATCACTGGATAAACAGACATCTTCATTGCATTTCACAGGCCTAACACTTCCATCTGGCAGCCATACTGGAGTCATAGTAACAAAAGGGCATATATATTTGTCATCAACCTGTCATTTATACACATGTGATTGGTGGCACCGGTGTCGATTATCTAGTCAAGCTTAGAAATTGAATCATTGTCAAATGAAGACACATATTTGTAGGTTGTGTTACCTGCAAAGGTGTCATAATGAACCATATTCACTGCAGCTTTATCAGCCGAATCTGCTATCCACTTACCCTTTGTGATCCTCTCAATTCTTTCTACATATTGCCCACAGCCTCATACAAGTTGCTGATGTTATCACTTTTCATATCCAGGGGGTGTACCCTTGCCTCATATATGCAGAAGATTCAACATAATAAGCAGATTGAGATTGATTACCTTGTTCTCTTCTTGTCAAACCATCCCTCTAGATACCCCTTTAGCTTAAAACACTCGTCAATTGTATGGCCTGATCTGGTGCAGTGTGCACACTTAAGATTGTTCTTTTCATTCTTTCTGTCAATCCAGCTCTGCGGATAACCTTTCAACCTGTAGCACTCATCAATTGTATGGCCCAATTTGGTGCAGCGGGTACACTTCAAGTGGCTTCTATCTCCTCGGTTCTGTCCAGCAACAACATCTTTTTTCCATCCTCCATTCCTCACCATCATAGCAGCATTGATAGTGTCCGGCACAGCTGAGATGTTAGTGCTTACTTGTTTCTATTTCTCAGCACTAACTATAATATTGTAAACTAAATCAATGTCCGGAAGTGGAACTGTCCGAATTATGTGACCTATGTCTGCTTCATAAACATCATTCAAGCCCATCAAGAACTCCATCACACGATCTTCATTGTCTCTTTTCAACAACAGTAACCCCACATCTCCTTCAATATGAAGATTTGGTCTCAATTGTGCATATTGATCCCAAATTCCTTTTATTTTTCCAAAAAATTCACAGACACTCACATCCCCCTGTCTAAGCACAGCCATTCCACGTTTTAGCTCGAACAAATGTGGCAAATTAGTCATGCCAAGTTGTTTCTCCAGGCTTTCCCACATTTGTCTTGCATCATTGACAAACATGTAAGATTTCATTATATTAAGTTCCATAGAACCACGCAGCCAAGAACATACGAGACTATCTCGTTTCCATTTTAAGTACTAGACAGAATCTTCACTAGGTTTCAACAAGCTACCATAAATAAAACCGATTTTCAATTTTTCTTCAAGTGCTGCAACTATGGCACACTTCAAGATTAGAAAATTTGTTTCATTCAGACGGATCGACACCATCTGCATACCTGGATTGTCTGATCCGTGCACCTGCAAAGGCTCCTCTATCAATTCATCTCGTTGTTGTTTGCGTTTCGCCCCTAGCAACGCTTCTCTATTTTCATCAGTAATCGACATTTGCTCACCTTCAAAACGATGAGTAAATCAACTGCGAAATGCCTCTTCCAACACACACACACACAGGCTGCTCAAACCTGCTCCGATACCATTTTGTTGTTCTGAATTAGAAAAGATCAAAGAAAATTGCACGGTTTCGCGAGAGGAAGACGAAGAATAGTTTGGCGGGGAAGTTTTCCCCAAATTTTCTTTCTTTTTTTCAATAACCGCTTACAACTGTTTACATCTCTTTTGTTTCTTTTTATACTATTTTCTATACAAATGAAAACGCACTACTACTAATAAAACCATTCATGCGCTATTCTTCAATCACGGCGGATCCAACCGTGTAGAGGATCCACGTGGCCCAATCCGTAACACAATAAAGCCTCTTTCTTATTGGTCCATTCCTTATTCATCTTTTCTTCATCAGCAATGTCATCTTCTTCAGTCAGTGACGAAGCTGACTAATCACCTGTGTTCCTGCGAGAATAACTCGTGATCTCCAAACTCATGGCAGATGTTGGACACTGAGCGATAGCTCAACAAAAACACAAACACAAGGCATTGAGATGCATCAACTTCCCGCCGATTGTGGAGTTTTTGGATGCCCGGGGGACGCCCAACTGAGCCCTGAACGGCGAGTTTAAACAAGGAGGGAACTCATGAAGGAAACCAGAGCAAGGTTGATGATTTTAACTGGATATTGTTCTCAACAATTACTGAAATTTGTGCTGCAAAGATTTGTTCGTCTTTTATTATAGGTAAGACCATTTCATCACGAATACATGATTTCCTTGAATATAAAAATAAAATCATTCTGTTAAGGGCACTTTGGTTTTCCCTTGGAGTTCTTCAAATCTCTGTAGCCGGGCACTCAGATTTGTTCCCATATGTTACTGAGGGAACACAGTTGCACTTGCCATAGCAAATGTAGCGGTAATTGTAACACCTCTTGAAAACTCCGGCGTTTCCGCACCTTGTTTTGCACATTACATCACAAGAGGGATCAACTGAAAACACAGGAAAACAGAAAAACATGTAACATTTCTCTCACATTTGAGCTACATTAGTTCTGAAAAAATGCTGGAGCTGCAGCCAAGAAAGGTGCCTGAAGAAGAAAATGCTCTTACCAGACGGTGAAGGTGCCGGGCTTGTATTGGTATGGCATCAACAAATAATGTAGAGCAGAAAAGTAGCGAAACAAGAAAGAAAGCAAAGACAAAATGCTTCGTTTTCAATATGAATACAATGTGTACAAGAACAAAGCTTCAATCGTGTATTTATAATGGCAAGTCAAGATTCAAACGTGTAAAAAGTTACAAATTACAGTGCTGATGCAAGTTGACTGTCCATTGAAATCATAAAATGCAAGAAGGGAGTGTAGGTAATTGTACAACCCAAAATAGACTGTAAATTCAGGGAAATCACAACATCCTCTAGCCTCTTTTTGACTATTGGGGAATGGGGACACAATCAAACAATTTCTTTTGCACGAAGAAAGTTGGTAAGAAGCTTTTGAGTTTGGCTTCTGCTTTAGATTCTCAACAACAAAATGCTGTCCGAAAAGCAACAAAAAAAAGGTTATTGTGTTGGGGACGATAGGTACACCGACACGCTCACGTTTAGAAACTCTGAAAAGCAAAAAACAGACCATACCACTCCATGAAAAACGAAAAATGACACGGGGTGATGCATTAATGGAACGGTGCAGTGCAATGCAGGAGCTTATGTCAAAATTTGATCAGAGATCTTGAAATCAAATATGAGTTCGTTTAAGGAAATTGTTGTCAAGTTAGAGAAAGAAACGACAAATGTACTGTTATGGGTTCCAAATCTGGGAGATCCGGCGAACTTCAAAAAAAATGCAAGGGATGGAAACAATGCAACTTATCGTTGAGTGACGTCGGATTCCGAGAAATGGAATCGGAGCTTGCTCCGGGAGCTTCGGACGGTGGCTTCGGCGGGCTGAGCAGGTCGGAGATGTAGATTAGGTCAGGAGAATGCATATTCCTTGGATGGAGGAAGAATTCGAAGTGCCATTGAAATTCACCACAGGAACTGTAAAAGTGCTTTGCTAAGCTTAGCGCTGAATTCTGATAAATTTGGTGTTAGCGTATATAAGTGGCATACCATGTAAATATGACTAAATTAACAAAGATTGCGGGCAATTTAGGATCGGGTTTTTTCGGAGTTATCGTGGGTCGCGGGATAATTCAATTAGAAATCTTAATCGGATCGAGGATTATTTAAAGATGTGAACCAAATAGCATGTGTAGTAGATAACTCAAAATTTATTTTTGTAGTTATCACCCATTAATTTATCTATCAAATCGACCGTCATTGTCACACATAAAAGAAAGGGCGAAGAACAATTCAGAACATATTTTAGATAAGTAATTTTATAAAAAAAGAATGAAAGAATTAGTGGCTATAGGTTGGGCATTATCGAAGCATTACAAGACGTGGCCATCTAAGCCATTCCGAGAAGCTATACCCGATCGAGATCATTCTTACCTTCATCAAAATTCAACTTACTTGCACCTCTTCCATGATTTGGGACAAAGATTGTCCATCTAACTAAAATATCATTCGAATGTAAACCAAATCAAACCAACACATACCCAGTATATCCCGCCGTTAGGCAGGGTCTGGGGAGGGTGAGATGTACACAGTCGTACCCTGACCTCTAGAAACGATCAAGACACTGTTTCCGTGGAGACCCTCGGCTCATTGAACACACACGCGCGCACACACACGCACACACACGCACACATGCACACGCGCACACACACACAAAAAAAAGATCGAGAGAGAGGGGGAAGGAGAGGGGAGAATACGGTCACCGCCCACCTGCATAGACAAAGACAAAGAGATGAATTAATATACAATTAATGAGCTGAGTCAATAAATAGATAAGTAAGTGCGTAAGTAAGTATATAGATAAAGAAGTATGTACTACCCTGATACCTGCTAAATATACCACGTATAAGCCCCCCCCCCTATCCCTATCTCTCTACCTCGCGAATAATAATCCTACGT
>JAOWBN010204422.1:0-14468 GCA_028565015.1 Pinguicula moranensis | reverse complement strand
ATGATCCTAGCCATGTGTTGTTGAGTTTAAACAACAACAAATCCACGTCCTCCACTTGAGCAAATTCAACAAAGCCAAAATGATGTCCTCGTATATTAAGCTTCCGAGCAATCGAGATACTACATATAGTCCCTTGATGCTTCAAGGCACTACGGATCCTGTCAGTATCACATCCATTGGGGAAGTTAGTAATGTGGAAGTTGACTACCTTCAGGCGAGAAGGTCTCAATTGTTCCCTGCGTTGGATAAGTTTGGGTCCCAAACGATCATGAACCGACATTGGGTTTTGAGCAGGGAGGCCACCAAATCGCAGTGGTTGCGACATTGGCGCTTTACCAACCTTAATAGCTGCACGATGCATCAGCTTTAGTTGATGAGGAGGTATGGTCCAACCAGACATTAGATATGAGGCACTGAAGCAGAGTAACAAAGGAACAGTAAGAGCTCCGAGAAGGTGAGTGGAAGGTATGGGTATAGAGGAGTTCCATAGGCGCAATTGGCGTCTCCGGGGAGAAGAGAGGATTGTCTAGTTCAGGTAGAGGTCAACGAGTCGCCATTGGTGACGAAGAGATGTCGGAGGAAGTAAAGCTCTCGCCACTGTAGAAGAAAAGCCATTACTGTGGAGGGTTTACTATAATGGCTTCAGATAGATTGCTAAGGTGTACTGGGAAGAGGATGGACTGGAGGTTAGAGCTACGCAGGGTTTGAGAAGCAAGAAGCGGAGAATAAAAAGTTGTTGAAACATTGACTGAAGTAGTGCCAAGGGAAGCTCCAATTCAGGTGGAGTTGGACAGAGAAGTTCCTTCACAGGAACTTGTCCAATCTGAGGAACATGAAGAAATTCAGGATACCTCAGAATCTGATCAGATTCCAGTTGATTAGCCCTTGCCGTCAACTTCATACAGTATAGCCCTAAACAAGGGTGTTATGAATAGAATTGTAGCTAGTAGATATGCTAATTATGCTGAATTTGTTGATTTTGCGTTTGTTGTTGTTGCTGAAATCTTTGTTGTTGAACCTGATGACTATTTTGCTGCTATTAAATGTGAAAACTCTGATAAGTGAAAACTTGCTATGTTAGAAGAGGAACTCTTGTAGAAAGAATTAGACATGGGAATTAGTCCCTAAACCTAAAAATAAGAAAACTGTTAGGCGCAAATGAATTTTTAAGGTTAATGAGGGTATTAAAATTTGATCATTGTATTTTTAAAGCAAGATTAGTTGCTAAGGGGTTTTCACAAAGGGACGGTGTAGATTACAATGAAATTCTCTCACTTGTGGTTAAGTAGAAGAGTATAAGGATAAAGTTTGCTTATGTGGCTTTTTTTTACTTAGAGCTTGAACAAATGGATGTTAAGACTGCCTTCTTGAATGGTGAACTTGAATAACAGATTTACATGGATCAACGTTTAGGTTTTGTGGATAAAAGTAAATCTGATCATGTCTGCCTGCTTAAGAAATCTCTGTATGGTTTAAAACAAGTACCTAGACAATGGTATAAAAGATATGATTCATTTATGAATGATCTAGGGTTCACTAGGAGCAACTATGATTCATGCATACACTTCCTACATGTTTAGAATGTGTCTGCTTTATGTGGACGATATGCTTTGAAATGAAAATTAATAAGCTGAAAAATAGGTTAAAATCTGAGTTTGAAATGAAAGATTTAGGAGAAGCCAAAAGAATTCTAGGAATATAAATTCTTAGAGGCAAAAAAATTGGCAACATTAAAACTACATCAAACCACTTACATGCACAAACTGTTTAAGAAGTTCTTACTTGATGGTTTGAAATCTGTGTCTCTTTCTTTGACTGCTCATTTTAAACTTACAAGGACCAAAGTCCAACAACACCTCTTGAATCTGAACAAATGGAAAACATACCTTATGCAAACTTGTTTGGCTCTTTGATATATTCTATGGTCAGTAGTAGATCATATAATGCTTATGTTGTCTTCTTACTTAGTAGATTTATGTTTAATACAGGATTAGAACATTAGACAGTTTTAAAGTGGACTATTAAGTATTTGATTAGAACTGCAAATTTAGGCTTGTGTTTTAGACGTTATAGTTCTAAAGTGAACCTATGTGGTTATGTGGACAATGACTTTATTGGTGATTTGGACTCTAGGAAGTTTACTACTTGCTATTGATTTTAATTTTGTGATAATTGCATTAGTTGGAAGTCATAATTACAGCATGTTGCTGTACTATTTACCACTGAAGCTGAGTACATTTCTTTAGCTGATGCATTTAAGGAAGCCCTTTGGCTTCAAGGTTTGTTGAGTGAATCTAGAATGTTTGATTATGTGGTTACAGTCTATTCTTATAGTCAATCTGCTATATATCTCAGCAAAAATCCTGTGTTTCATAAATGCACTTAACACATTGATGTTAAATTTCATTTCATTCGAGATGTCATATCTGAAAAATTGTGAAACATGTTAAAATTCCTATTGAGGAAAATGTTGTTGATTGTGGAACAAAAGTAGTGACACAAGCAAAGTTTTAGTACTGTCTGAAACTCCTTGGGATGCACTAACTCTCTGGATTGAATACTAGGGGCTGAGAAAAATCATGGAACTTACCACTTGTCTTTTGTTTTTGAGTTAAGCTTGAAAACTGTTAATTTTTATGTAGAGATTGTTGATATATATGAAATCATCAATTTGCCCTTATGTTATTTGTAGAATTGTGTAATGAGATATTTACCCTTAATGAAAGTTTGATATGGAGTGTTGAATCTGTGTTAATCGTACGACTGAAATCACGTATATGTTGATCTGTGTCCGCTGGAACATGCATTGTTGACCATTGACAAGTGTCGATATAATTGCTTGCACTCAATATGAACAAATACACTCTAATGTGATCTAAATTGTAAGTCTTATGCATTATCGGACGACCAATAGTAAATAGTTCTAAAACAGGCGAACCGAGTCATCCAAACAAGCACAGATCTGACGTACAAAATTGATATTTACCAAGGATAAAGGAGGACTGTTGATCAAGGGGATCCTACGACCCGGATTGAAAGTTGACCATATATAAAAGTCATGAAGTCCATCGAAACGTCAGATTAATCACTATGTCTTCTGTATCTCTTCAAAACCGCTCTACCTTCTCTCCTCCGTTCTTCAATATTCCACTCACTGTCTTCTCTCTCTTCAGAAACTCCCTCTCCTCATTCTTTGAGATTCCACTCTGGCGAACGCCTTGTTTACCAACTTTCGGTGGTGTTTTTAGGCATATTTGGTGGCCTGATTGTTGTAGGAGACCTATTGTCACCATTATACTACGGATCTGTTCGCGTATAACTATTTTACATTTAGAAGTGTTGGTTTGGTTAGGGTTCTTGCATGTAATCTCTTGTACTGTGTATTTTTTGGGGAGATATGGTATAATACAAGTGGGGAGTATCCGGATTCGGAGCTTCAACGTAAAGATAGTCAAAATTGTTGTTACAATTGCTATTGAAGTTACTAACATTTTCTTACAAGAAATAATTGGTCCAAAAAACATAGCACTCTTAAATCTAAAAAAAAGTAGTGAGTAGTGGCCGGCTCCTCTAGTCCTTTCCTTACGAAAAAATGGAGTCTGCATATATTTATGGTGGAAGGCAATGGCGGATGTAGGGAGGGGTTTGGTTGGGCTCTAGCCCGGCTTGCCCCTACCTTCGTACCCTTTGTTAGTTCAATGTGACCTAGAGCATTGTGCTCTGGTTAGTTTCATGTATACCGCATGATGAAAATCATTTTGTTCCTTGAATTTTAGATATGTAAGTATGGATCATTTGGGTTGATGACTCAAATTGTGAAACTCCATAATTTTATCTAAATTCTAAATTAGTCCCTAGTTACAAAAGTCATTAGTAAGGGAACAACTAGATGACTAAATCGACTAGCATGTGGATTAATGCATGATCATGTTTCACAGATCATTGATGCGAGCTATCTGTTTAATCGCATGAAATATCAGTGTACGAGGTACATAAATATTGGACTCGACCTATTTGACTTGCAGGATGAATTGTGTTTGTGTCATCGGTAATATCATGTAGTATTAATTCTGTTGTCTGAGATATTCATAATTCTAGGTGACGAATGTGTATTACGTGGGGTTATCAAACACCTCCTTTGACCAAGGAGTTATAAAGGTAAGTTTCCCGAATATGCACGATTAGTGCTAGAAGGTATGGAATATCAAGATGATACTTTTATTCATCTCATATTTGAAATGAGATTATTAATATCCTTGGTCGCCTTGATGCAGAAATAATTGTTATGCTGTCAATTTGTGATTATGAGATATTCACATATTAACAATTATTTAATAATATATCAAGAAAGTGATTAATGGTCAAGGATGATAGATTCTTACACTTGACATGAATCATTTGACATTAAGTGACAAAAGAATTAATACTAAATGAGATTTATAGGATCACAATGTATCTATATTATATCGGATCATAATGCATTGCTACATGCCGCTTATGATAGTTCAAATTAGATATGGATCCTATCAGGTCGCTCTATCTGGTGAACTGAAGAATTAAATAGTTATGAGAGACATAATTGGCGAATTTCACGAATGAGAATAAATTGGTAATCGGTGAGACCATCCAATTATATTGCAATTTAGTTGGGTTTAATGAGAATAAATCCAATTAATTATTTTGTGATTGTGCTCGAATTAAATTTAAGCCCAAACTATTTTAGTTTCAAATGGGCTTTGAGCCCAATTGATAATTTAATTCTCATATAATCGAGTTGGGACAAATGGCCCAAATGAAATGAGATATATCTCATTTATTTGGTCGAATAGGAAAAAAGACGGAAGAGATTTCACAAACTTCATCTCCA
Organism: Pinguicula moranensis; assembly: GCA_028565015.1. NCBI lineage: Eukaryota > Viridiplantae > Streptophyta > Magnoliopsida > Lamiales > Lentibulariaceae > Pinguicula > Pinguicula moranensis. Next base: position 9,601 of record JAOWBN010204422.1, on the reverse strand, counting down.
TCGGGTTTTGGATGAAAAAAAGAAGTTTTTGATTGAAACAAAAACGAGAAGTTTTTCCTCACCGTGAACTCGCCAGATTCGAGTCTAGCAGCTCCTTTAATTTACCAAGTTGTGCTCCGGGTAGAGACTCTCTCCTTTGGGGATTCCGTGTTTGACAACACACGGGTTTGTTCCGCATATTTTCCGACAGGTGTTTCCGTTTTCGAACCAAATCCGGTACGTACGGCTATCCTTTACCTGTAGAACACGAATTAAACGGTTTTTTGGTCTTGATTTTGTTGTTGGTTCGAAGTTGAAAATCTTTGGTACGTTAGAAATCTAGCCACATGATCCAACAATCAGGCCTCTCTCATTTTCATTTTCAATGAGGTTATTGAGTCCTTCTACAACTACTAGAAATAAGTAAAGGGAGAGGAGAAATTTTGGATCTTGTCCAAAATGCTTCAGATCTAGTTTCTTCAGAAGATGGCATGAATCCACGATTGAAGGAGGATGTGCAGCTTGGAGGGAATGTATCTGTGGCTGATGGTGAGGGATGGGTGGTCCACCGTCGGTGAAGGAGGGACGGCAAGTCACCTGTTGGAGAGAAAACCGTGATCTTTCCCGGAAAAAGTTGGTTTGCCGGCACATATACAAAAATTACGTGCAGAGACAATTTCTTTCCATGTTGCTAACTTGCCTCCTTCATGTAATGAGTGGGAGCTCCGCGGTGTTTTCTCCACCTTTGGAGTTGTGAAAGATGCCTTCATCCCACGTAATCAAATGGTGCATCACAGGAGGTATGGATTTATCAGATTTGCTCCTGTGGTTGGTCTACTTGAGTTCGAACGAAGGCTTGATGGATGTTGGATAGGTGACTATAAAATTGATGGTAAGAAGAGTGAATGGCTAGGAGACAAGGAGTTTAGCTCCTGCTTTGGGTGAACAAAATAAACATGGTTTTACTCAAACATTGCCTAGTTCTCGGACAGTGCCAATTTCTCAAGGGCCAAACCAACGTGTGGTGTCTTTTGAGGAGGATATTTTTGAATCCAAATGGCTTGATTTCTATGTCATTGGGAGGCCATTGCTTGCTCCTGCGGTGATTGATCAAAATATGAAGAATCATGATCTTCTTCATGGTAAAGTGATTGTGGTGGAAGGTGGTGAAGTCCTTATATCATATCCTACGGACTTACTCCGAATTCGACTTCAAGAAGAACATACTTTGGCCTCATCTATTGGTATATCGTGTGTTAGACCGTGGCATCGTGGAGGGTCTAATGGAACTAGGGATGTGTAGTTGCAGGTTAAGGGTACACCATTGTATTGTTGGTATCCTGATTTTTTCAAGAACTTGGCAAAGTCATTCGGAGAATTTCTGCGTTTGGATCATTACACGGCACATCGTATTATGATGCATCGTGCTTGTATGCTTTTACGTGTATCAAATCCAAGTATTATAAATGAAAGTGTCAAAGTAGAGTTGAAAGATGAGTGATTTTCGGTTGGTGTAGTGGAGGAAAGAGGTGGGGGTCGCCGATGGGAGGGCGTCAGGTCGTCGGTTGGAGGGGGTATAGAGGGTTCAGAGTGAGTTGGTTGATGGTTCTGGGCAGACAGGAGAGAAAGTGGATCAGAGTGAGGATGTAGTAGGTCTTGTGGCAAGTGAGGTTGGGGTGCTTGAAAAGGTGCAAAAACCGTTTGCAAATCATGATTCAATGGTTGAAAATGAGTTGGTGTCTAATACAAAAGTGTTGGATGGTGGTAAGATGTTGGCAGAAAATTCATCTGATGTTCCTAGTCTGATGTGTGATAATAGTGGGACATCTTCTGAGTTTCAAAAGAATCAAATTGATACAGAAAAATCTTAATTGAACATGCAAAGTTCATTTTGTACCAAAATTGATCGAAGGAATAAATTTTGAGCAAGAGGTTGGTCTTCAATTAATTTCAGCAGCGGATATGCCAAAAGGTTATGCAGCCAGGATCATTGATGAGGTGGGTGTTGAGGTGTCTCGCAATAAGAAATCAATGAAATCCTATTAGTTAAATCAACGTGCAAAAAAACCATACGACGCTCCAACAAAGAAAATTGAGGATAGAGTTGTGCAAGATCAATTGAATGTTGTCCTATCGGCTGAACGTTTATTTGGACCTCCATCACATATGGAGGACGTTGCTGATTTTGTCCAAGGAAGAATTATTGGTTCTACACGGAGATCAACTAGACTTTTAGAGGAGGCTACGAAGACTTGGGAGTTGGGAAAAGTTACTGGATTGAGCAGTGAATTATCTGATGAGACTATGATCGCTAGATTGGTTGATATGGAGAGTAGAGATGTGGTCATGGATGTATTTGAGGAAATTGTGACCGAGCCTTTTATTGTTGATCAATGAAGATGATGTTCATAAATGGACGAGGACTCAGAGCCTCGGGTCGGGTAGGTGCAATACACAATCTTGTATATTCTAATTATATTGATTTTTTTGTCTTCAAGAGACAAGACAAGTTGTGATAATCGATCGATTTTGAGTAAGCTATGGAGTGGCCATGGATTTCAGTGGGCAAAGATTCCTTCTGTTGGACAGGCAGGTGGTCTTTTATCAATATGGAATGGAGATATATTTGTTGCTTTGGCAGTTCCTTCTTTTCCTAATATACTTGCAGTGGACGGAGTTTGGAAAGCGGCACAGGCTAAATTATTGATTATTAATGTATATTTTCAATTTGTTCCTGCTGATAAACGTGCATTGCGTTTACATATATCAAGTATGATTCAGGAAGCGGATTTATGTGCTATTTGTGTGGTTGGTGATTTTAACTCTGTCAGATCGACCACGAAAGACTTAATTATTATTGTCTTCCTTCGATGGACATGATTGAATTTAATGATTTTATTCTTGATAATGCTTTGATTGATCTACCTCTGCAGATGGCAAATACTCAGTAAAGATGGCATACAAGCAACTGGCTTCTAGACAACCTGCACCATACTCAGAACAGGAAGCTTCTCTGCTAACTATTGTATGAGATACATTAACACCTAAAAAAATTCAGATCTTCATCAGTAAATAGTTGCAGGATGCACTCCCTACGCAAGGGGCAATAATGAAAAAAGGACTCATACCAGAAGATCAAATATGTCAACGTACTTTTTGCCTCTCCTACTTTGAAACTGTGCTGCATTTATTTTCTCTTGTTTCATTGGGGTACCGGTTTGGAAAGAGCTTCTTATATGGCTACAACTTCAGCAATCACAACACATTGATGTTACTATAAATCAGCTCCCCACACTAGAAGATTTCACTGCACTATGCCCCTTTGACCAACCTACAAGCATGGAGAACAATTTGGTTCTCAGCGGTCTGGAACATCTGGTTGGCAAGGAACAGATGCCACTTCAGAGCATTTTAACCATATATAACTCTGATATATGAGAATATAAAAAGATCAACTTGGATGATGATCAAATCAAAGAGGAAGAACAATTTTGCCTATACACTATCTGATTGGCTTTTGCAGCCACTAGGCTGCATCCAAAACGGCATATAGGCTATCAACTGAACTCAAGAGAGCCTCCATCATACTGAGGATTAGGAATATCCAGGACCACTGAAATTCATAACATCCGTGTTAGAAAGAAACTTTATCAATTGCTTAGATAGTTCTTCTATTTATTTATTTGGTTTTGATGTGATATGCATGTCTACCCGGAGTACCATCCCCACACTCACTATAGGGATAACTCACCAAACATAATCGAGTTGTGTACCAATATCCCTATAATCGAAATCAATAATATGACAGTTATGACAGTTTGCTTTGATGAAGAACGGATGATTGCGATGATTTGAATGCTGAGATGCTTTGTGATCGGCTATGACGCTAGGTGAGCCATGTATTGGATCAGCTTTAACTATATCAGAGGAAGGATATGAAGAAATGCATGAACAACTCAATCTCAAAGATACTATCTAGTTAATACCTTCTGGTGGACATAGGAGTAATTTTGTATTTCCTTTCTTCTTCTTCTTCTTCTTCTTTTTTCTTTCTTCTTTCTTCTTTCTTACATGTACATACTTTATTTATACCAATGAAACTTGGCTTATAAAAAAAAGCACTAAAAAAAATAAACATCATTAAAAGGAGAATATGTAGATGTCGGAAGGTGGAAGAAAGAGATTAGATTATTTGACTTTAAAATCATTTTTTGGGGCTAATTAAGATTTTATATATGTGCACTAATGGAAAAAAGTGCACTTATTTACAAATTGGCATTTTTCTGCCTCAGCATTAATCACATAGATTTTTTAGAATCTAATTGGATTCATCATCGTCGACTTTATGTGTGTTTGCAAATGTTTATACTTTAGCAAAGCATTGTTCAATGAAAAAATTCAAAAAAATTGATTTGTAAAAAAATGGTTTGTGTTTGCCAAATTTGTGGTGCTACATAAGAAATTACAATGATAATGTTTGCAAATCTTTTTAAACAAAAATTGCTTTTCTTATATTTGTAAAAAGAAAATTCAATTATAACCTTCCAAAAAACTAACCTATGATTTCCTATCAACAACCTAACCTAAGACGCGAACAAAATTATTAAAGTAATGTTTCTTTAGTCTCTGTAACTATTCTGATTTGTCGGAAGATTGTTGTGGTTAGTATAAATATGATGTTGGAAGTTTCATCTCTATAATTTGTTCATTGCGCATTTACTGAAACTTAACGTAATGTTTCTTTTAGCTCCGCAATTGTTCTAATTATGTGTTTTATCCATGGGGAATGAATATTAAAGTAAAGAAGTATAATGGTTTGTAGATGGAGTCCTGTTTTCACAAGGAATTATAGTGGTTTGCACATGTGTGTTTGTCCAAAGAGAAGAGAAATGTGAATAATGAAAGATGAAGGGTAATTTTGAATTATGAAAATGTTATTAAGATACAAATGTCTTGAATATGTATTCTACTTATTAACAAAAATGTCACTACATGCTTTTCACCTCAGAAGCACCTCCACCTTAGCTCTCCAACCTCTGAAAGTGGAAGCTAATTTTTTAAGCACCTAAAAATAAAAAATGTGATTGAACCACCCAAACTAGTTTGCAAAAGTATTTGCAAATACTACCTTTATCCATTAGAATCTAAATTGCACTGTCAGGCATGGTTCTCGAATCCAAACGCTCAATTTATCGCCATAATTCTCCATCTAATGCGCTTTAATCCAAGTCCAACTCTTTGGATTTAGTTTCTTCCAGGATGGTCTCAAAGCAAGGTGGAGTTTTCTTGAACACAGCCTTGTTCCTGGCTTGCCAAATCACGAAGAAGGCGCATTGCCACAGTGCTTGCCACGATTGTTACCAGTGCGGGTTTTTCTATGATTCCAGATGTTGCAGCATATGGTTTCCTACATTATCAGGACTAGGGGTATCCAACGGATAACGATGGTGGTGGTCGTCACTGTTACCACACCCACCGGTGGTGTATAGAGATGACAATTCCATAAACCACCGCCACTATTAAAAAGGTTGCAGTGCACCGCCACGTTAACTAAAATTTTTTTTTCTGAATTTTTATACTTTATGTTTCGACTCGACTTCTATTTTTTTTCACTTTTTACTTTAAGAAATTAGAATGCTTCTCGGCTCTCGTTTTCCTTCTCGGCTTCTTTTTTGTCTGCATTGTCTCAACTCAAGAAACTATTGTCTCAAGATTCCATTGCCAGCTGCAGACCTTCCGCTGCCGCCGCCGTCGCCTATCACCATCGCCCATCGTTGTTGATGCAAGACAAGCTCTACTTTGATTCGCCATTGGGGATTAGGGTTTAATGTTTGTGAATTGGGGATTACGGTTTATGATGGAAGAGTGAATTGATTGCGTGGGTTAAATTAATTGATTGCTAGCAGATTAAATCATCATCGGTTTGATGAGTTGCTGAGTGAATTAGTGTCTGGACAATGTTTGTTGCCTGTGAGTAGCTTCATTTTCTCAAAAGTGTTTTGATGCTCTTTGTTTTTTTTGCCTGAATCTCTCTCTCATTGTTGGTCAAAATTTATTTATTTATTTGATTTAAAATGGCGGTCGTAGGGTCATTGCTGCCGTTTTTGCGGTAACGGTAGCGTATGGTAGTCCCTACTGTTATCTGATGGTGGGGTTCCGCTATCGATCCCACCGTTAGACACCCCTAACGGCCAATGAAGTTAATCCCTTGCCAATTATAGAAGAGTAACCACAATTTGTAGGTGTGTGCGCAAGTGAGAAATATGTGTAAGGTAGTTTCTTCTTCTTCCTTACAAAATGAGCATAGAAGTTATTGTGCTTGCATTAGAACTCCTTTATATAATAGATTCATCTTGGTTGCTATTTTATCAAGGATAATCCGCCAAGCCAGTACATTTGCTTGGGCTGGAGTTTGTTTGCACTAAAGTGCTTTAGGATTGGTGATTGCTCGGTGATGATGCCTTCAACTACGGCCAGTTTGAGGTAGGCACTTTTAACTATATATTTGCTTCCCTCACTCAGTTTCCAATGACATGAGTCGTCCTTGTTTTAGTCTATTTGCACTTGCTTGAGCATTGTAGTTAGCTGATTCAGCGGAATTACTTCTCTATTGAACATATTTTGGCGCCAAAGCCAACTCTAGTGCAACTGAGTGTTCATATGGATTCTCTTCTCAGCAATGGTGAAATCCTTGTCTTCTACTGCCAAATATAGCTTGTCAAACTTCACAGAGGACATGTATCTTCTAACCATCTGTCTTGCAAGAATAAGATTGTGTTTCCATTTTCTAGTATTCTTTCAATGTTGTGTTGGAACCATCCTTGTTGACAGTTAAGTCTACACAGATCTATCCACCACATTGAATTCGTTTGAGCGTAGTTGAGGGCATCCGAGCTCCATGTTCTCCTACTCCTTGGTCTATATTTTGATCTTAGTTTTAGAGCTCATAGACTCTGAGGGTTTTCACTAAATCTCCATAGCCATTTTTCTATCAGTGCTAAGTTAAAGTGTTCTAGGTCCTTCAATGAGGCCCCCTCCAGCCTATTTAGTGTTAAAGTCTATTTGGAGGAGAACTTTTTTAGGTGCTTGATATAGTGATATGAAATAGGTGGGGAGGGCTGTCAAGATAGATCTTATGATTGTAAGCTTTCATGCAAAAGTAAGGTACTTCTTTTCCCAACGTTTCATTATGGTTTGGATAGTTGTAATCACAGGATTCCATCTAGCCACCTTTTTCATATTAGCTCTCACAGACATGCTTATGTATTAAATGGCAGCTTATCTATTTGGCAGTGGAGTACTTGAGAGTGTTTATAATCAGATCCTCAGTTCTATGGATTCCATATAGTTTGCTCTTTCTGAAATTTACCCGTAGGCCGGAGGATATTTCAAACATTCTTAGTATGCATTTGATGGTGTTCACATCTTTGAATGTCCCTTTGCAAAATAGTATTGTATCATCTACATATTACAGATGAGCCAATGAAATCTTATCCTTTCCTATCAATAGGCTTGAGAGTAGGTTCTATTGAGTTGTACTATTATGAGTAAGCTTAGCCTCTCAGCTACTATTAGTTAAAAATAAGGGATAGGGGGTCCCTTTCCCTTAGGCTCCGTTGAACAGAGAATTGACCTGTGCTGTTCCCATATAGTAAAATTGACATTTGCACTATAGAGATGCTTTCGTAGATCCATCCTATCCATTGTGCACTGAAACTCATTTTTTCATAATGTGGAGTTGGAATGGCCACTCTATTGTGTCAAAAACTCTTTCAAAATCAACCTTGAAAGAAGGCAAGGTTGTTTGATTTTCTTTGCATTGTGCACAACTTCATTTGCCAAATCAACCTTGAATAATAGGGTGAACCGAGTTTAACCAAGCCCATTTGTGAAGATATCAACTACTTGTGCATGTGTGTTAACATATCAAATCTGAATGGCTTTGTTGACAACCTTTTCACGAACTAAATGCTAATCAGTTTTGATATGTTTAGTCCTAGCATGAAAAATTGGGTTTGAGGCAAGGGAAAGTGATCCAATATTGTCACACCACAAGATTGGTGGATCAAATAGGGACATATGTAGTTCCTTAAGCAACATTCTCAACCAATATGGTTATGAAGTCGTTTGTACCAAAAATCTATATTCAAATTAAGTACTTGACTTATCAATTACTTTTTTTTATCCCCAAATTAATATTTTTATTAAATCAGGCGTACGCCTAAATAATATTTACAACATTAGGTTTAAAATGCTACACCTATGTGAATTTACAACACAGTTGCGAATTTTGTAGTTAATCTGCTAGCCCTAATCCGACTTAGCAATTATTGACTGCTTCTTTGCCAAACAAGGAATAAGATTAGCTCCAACAGAGAGACACAATAACCTAATGTGGATCAACAGTCATTTTTATCTCCCGATCACCACGTTGATACCAGAGTCCCTAATCAATGGTACCTTTAAGATAGTTGAGAACACATTTGGTTTCTCTCCAATGGACTATATGAGGCTCGTGCATATGTTGACACAACTTATCAATCAGAAAAAGCTATGTATGGATGTGTCTTTAGGAACTCTAACGTTACATAAGTATCATGAAACATGAAACGAGCATAAGCGAAATAAATGTGTGTGCATAACCAAAAAAATTAGGGCTGATTTTCCTGTGGACCATGCTAATATACATAACTTTGTAACAAGAGTGAAAATAAGTTATACCTCAAGAAGATTACTTCTCCATGCTCTTGAAGGTAATCTCCTCTTTATGGTGTTCAAGTGTTTATCTTCTATGGTAGTCCACACCATCAGAACCCTTGAGAGGTTATACAACCTGTTTATATAACTTATATGTGTTTTGGAGTGTTAGTTTCTCAATTGTAGTTAAAGAATATGAGAGGACAAATTGCATAATTTTTAGATCTTTCTAAAGCCTTTTCTTGGGTAGAGAGAGAAATTGAAGATAGAACATCTTTGTTTCTTCTATCAAGTCTCATTGAAGCTTATGCCATGCGTTTGCTCAAACCTTTGAACCACAAGACTGGCCTTATAGCGGTCTACTAATCCATTAAACTTTTGTCGAATTATGCCATGCGTTTGCTCAAACCTTTGTATACCCACTTATTACAAATAACATGATGCTCCAATGGTCGAGGACATAGTGACCAAGTCGAATTAGCCATGAGGGCTTCATACTATTCTTGCATTGCCTGGCGCCACTCTGGAGATGAATTAGCCTGTAAGGATGGATTGATTCTCGAATGTATTGCACACTAATTAAGGCTTGTAGAGGATATTTAGATGCAAAATAAATATGATAATCAGGAAAAGTTCTCGAGGTTTAAAAGAACCTATTGGAGATCTTGTGGCTGAGTGAAAAGTGTTATGTGCATGACTTGATTGGACACGGTGGATTCAACAGAAATGGGCAGAATAGGATCGCTAGTTGTAGGATGGGGTCGATGAGAGGTTTTTTTTTTGATAGGTTCGATCGGAGGTATTATAGTGAGCGGATGACTGCCAAAAAATTGATATGTATCGGCGAACGACTCAATCAGGAAAAGGCTGGACTTAATCAGGAAAATGTGTATATACCTTGTCAGGGGCGGAGGGAAGGGGGGAC